>PVIR01011485.1:0-46898 GCA_004026965.1 Petromus typicus
TTCGATTCCCCAGTAACCACATAACAATACTGGGTGTGGAGACTCAACCCAGCAGCAACCAGTACCACATACCACAGTGCCGGGCGTGGTGGCTCACGCCTGTAATCCCAGCACTCGGGAGGCAGAGGCAGGAGGATTGTGATGTGAGTTTGAGGCTGAGCTCGGGGCCAGCCTGAACCACAAAAAAGCAAGACCCTGTCTCAAAAAAAACCTAAAAAAAAAAAAAAAAAAAAACTGTAAACAAGATTGAAGGACTGATTAATGTCAACCTCCTGCGTGTGATGCTGCACTATTGTGCTGCAAGAGTTACCGCTGGGAGAACTAGAAGAAGGAGACCATGACTTCCACTACATTCTTACACTGCATGCAAATCAAATAACTACCTCAAAAGTTGAATTGAAATAAAAGAAAATAAGTTAAAAAATTATAGTAGTTGAATAAAGTAATTATTTCTGATCTTAATATCTGCAATAAAAGCAGCTAAAAACCTTACAAGGTTATTTTAGGACGTTTTAAGATGATCCCCATAAATTAGTCGATGTGGCATACTGAAAGTGCTTCAAATTATTCTATACTGGCTCCATCAAGAGTGGAGTTCTATTTCCCTTTGTCTTGAATTTGAGTGGACTCTGTACCTCCTTTAGCCACCACAAAGTGGTAGAAATGACACTGACAATCTTGGCTCTGACATAGTTTTACTTCTTGAACTTATGACTGGAAGCCAAGTGCCACATAAACAACCCAGAAACCACTGTACTGTAAGAAAAAAAAATCACCCCATGTGGGGAGATCCCAGAAGATGACACATGTGGCCAAACAACTCCAGGCACTTGCCATGTGAGTAAAGGGCCACATTCACTTCTCAAATGAGTTCCCTACCCCTCAAATTCCTAACACGTAAAATCACAGTAAAATAAAATGGTTGCTTTAATTTATTGAGTTTTGGAACGGTTTGTTATTTATGCAAGAAATAATCAAAATGGCTAAAACTCCAAGAATTTTGCTGGGAGATCTTTCTTCCAACAAGCTGCCCTTGAGATGACTTCGATCATCTTCTTTGTTTTGTCTGGTTTTTTTTGTTTTTTGTTTTTTGTTTTTTACCAAAGTAGTTTTCTGTGTTCAAGGACAGATATCTATCTCCTCTTCTCTTTTTCTAGTGCTGGTATCTTCCTGCCTCCAACTCCTCTTTCTCCCAGCTCTAGGTCCAGTCTGAGAAACATTTTCATCAGTCACAAGTCAAAGTAGATTTAGGCTAGTATCTTTGAATCCTAATAAGACAACAAGGCTAGAGTTTTTCAACTCTTTTTTTTTTTAAGTTATGGTCCATGACCCATAATTTTAAAAAATGTTTTATATGAGAACAAGGACATAAACACACACATACATGGAATAGGAAGAAGTTTCCAACAATAGTTACCTTTACTATTAAAATGAATTCCAGTATTTTCTTTTATTAACTAGTCTATCTCATCTAAACTAGAATACAACCTTTTGACTACGAGATCAGAGCTTTGCTTATGTTCTTTATAATGGAGGATAGACAGGTGTTGGCAATCTATAAACGTTGACTCCTAAAAACACAAAGTTGATCCGTGAGTTGCTTTTCATTGTCTAAGAGAGAAGAACATGTTCTCATTTTAGCACTAAATCATCTTTCACAGGACAGAGGCGCTCGTTAGAAAAAAAAAATTGGAAGAAGAAATTTCAGAAATTATATAAAAGTAAATATCACAATTTGTTTGGAAATAGGACTGGTTCTAGAAATACTGATGACCCTTGTGTGAAAAATTCTTACATTTCTTTAAATTTGTTAAATTCTTCCCTCTGTACTGATACTACTGTACCACTGCCCAATATTTCTTGAAACACTCTCAAGATAAAGTAAAGCATCTATGTCCCTCCTCACTTCATTCTGCGCCTGCCAATGTAGCCATGGCAGACTTGAAAGCCACGCATTCAAGGTGTTGTGGCTACGGATCTGTTAATTAACCAGATCTGCTTTTGTGGGAGAAGAAACATACCTTTGTGTTAGGAATTGGAGATTTCAGTGTTTCTTGTTTGTGGTTCTTGTTGTTACTGCAGCTTACCCTCACTGAACATTGATGAGCAAATTTGGCTACTATGACAACTTTCTCCACCAATAATCTCTCCATTTTCTGCCTCCTCCTCAGCTGATTCCCCCTGCCTCTCACTAGACCACAACTATATCTGTTCTTTTATGCACTATCGCTACTTTTCCTCTGGTGTTGGAGCAAAGTATGTGTGGCCCACAAAACCTAAAATATTTACTGCCCAATCCTTTAAGGAAGTTTTTAAACCCCTGACCTAGCACAATACCTCATGCAAATTTTTTTTTAAACTGAAAAGAATGGAAGGTATAGAAAAGTCACAGTGATGGTTGTAACTATTTCATAGAAACGGTTTTATGACTCACTTTGTATCTGCCCTTGTAAGAAGCACAGGGATAGGAAATAGAACGAACTCCTAGGCCAAAGTCAGAAAGTGGCCCATAATAGGTAGCCATTAAGCAGTTGTTAAATAGGTAAACTACCCTTATCTAAAGTCAAAATATTAACTTTTATGGAACCATGAGTAAGCCAATTTCTTCAAAGCAGCTAATTTTGAGAAAAGTCAAACAAAAATCTAAAAACATCTATAAATACTTGACATCTGAGCAAATACAAATACATGACCCTACACGGAGAGCATGAAATTCACTCTGGACTAAGTCTTAAGTTCAGATGACACAGCTCATCTCTCAGGAGACTGGGGACAGACAACACAGAATCAGCACAAAGATGGAACTAAGCATAACATGTATGTTCCCCTATATGTTCGAAGCCTAACCACCAGTATGATGGTATTTGGAGTCAGGGTGATGGGGATTTGTACAGTGTAGACGGGATCATAAGGACATGTGCTTTCATGATGAGATGGGGGCCCTTCTAAGAAAAGGCAGAGACAGGAGATCACTCTCCTCTTTGGTGCTTCCATCACAGAACAGTCCTGTGATGATGTAAGGAGGTGGCCCCTCACCAGGAACCAAACCTCCTGGCACTTTGATCTCAGACAATTACCCTCTAGAAGAGAGAAAAATAAACATCCATTTTGTAACACAGTCAATGTATGGTGTTTTGTACTTGGTAGTAGACTACTGAGAGCAGGAAGCTTAAATGTAAGAAGAGTGCGTCCATCCACCGGGTCTGACCAGGCCTCATGTAGATCTATGAGGAAATCTGAGAGCTAATCTTTTTTTTGTTCTTGTTGTCCTTTTTCTTAAATGGAGTCTCATTCCATTTATGTTGTTCTTGAACCCCTAAGTTCAAGCAATCATATTGCTGAGTCTCTCAAGTAGCTGGGACTACAGGCTCACACCCTGTGACTGCTAACCTGAGAATTCTGATGTATTCCTATATCCCTCTGAAAAGCCATCTTCCCTTTTATCTGTCCATCAAAGTTTGGCATAAAAGTTCTCTGATGGTGCAAACCTGTTGCCATTTCTTTTTTCTCTCTGAAACCTGATATTATCATTTTTCCCACATATCTTAGGACTTAAAATTACCCTAACTTGTTATCAGGCTGCTTAATATGTAGTTATCTGATTTCCCAATAGGCCACAATATCTTAGGAGAAAGCACTCTATTCTATTTATCTTCTTTATTCTTTCTTTCCCTGTCTCTTCTTTAAGAATTGACTTTTATATGCAGCATTTCTAACAAAAGTTAAATCAGAAATATTTCTACTGGTTGCTATTGAGCCAAACTTCATTATCACAAACAAGGGAAAGTTAAATATCTGAAAAATGGGAGGCATTATTAAAAAACAAAGAGAATATATATAATTAGGGAAGGAAATATTTTGAATAATGAAGGAATATATATATATATATATATATATATATATATATATATATATATATAAAATTTTTTTTTTTTTGTACCAGGGATTGAACTCGGAACCTTGCATTTAAGAGGCAAGCATCGTACCACTGAGGTAAATCCTTGGCCCAATAATGAAATAATTTTAATAGACTTTAGTTCTCCCTTTGTTGTATGATTTTGTAAGAAAACATGAACCGAATAAAAATGTCCCTTTATAATTTAACAGAGTTTACATATAACATGCTTTTAGAAAAATTCTGACAGAGAATTACACCACAGGATAAATCAGCAATCATCATCACAAAAATTAAAACTAATTAGATGAATAAAAACTGCTTTCTAATCTCAAAACTATTTCATTAATAAATAATGTTTTCATTTAATTGATTAAGAATATAGAAGTAGGGCCAGGGATTTAGCTCTTTGGTTCTGGTGCCTGCTTTGCAAGCCCAAGGGCCCGGGTTCGATCCCCAATAACCACATATAACAAAGCCGGGCGTAGAAACTCATGCCTACCAGCAATCAGTACCACATACCACAGTGCCGGGCTTGGTAGCTCACAGCTGTAATCCCTGCACTTGGGAGGCAGAGGCAGGAAGTTGCTAAGTTTGAGGCTGAGTTCAAGACCAGCCTGAACTACAAAGCAAGACTTTGTCTCAAAAGAAAAAAAAAAAAGAATATACAAGTAGTGTATATTTTATAATGCATTATAATAATGAATTATATGGTTTTGGCTTCTCTGTTCTAAAGTCACTTTTCTTTTTAAGGGGCAGTTAAAGTCTCACATTTAAATTATTAAATAGTAAAAGATTTTGGAGAAGCTAGCCACTCAGCATTTCATAATGAATGGGGCTGAAGTAATATAAGAACCCAGAGGGAACCATCACAAGGATATAATCTCTTTGAAAAGCTCCTCATTACAGAGCATAAAAAGTCAACCTTCTAGCCAGTGTGGCAAACCAGAAAAAGGGTAACATGTTATCAAAGATTATCAGTTTAATGGTGATTAATACAATATAATAACTACATCAAATATATCAATACATATTATGCAAATTGAAATTTAGTAGTAAGTGCAAGTCTGAGGGGGGCAGATAAATATGTAAGATTTTTTTAAATGTTAAAAAATGCTAACAAAATGTTCTCTCTTTGGTTTTTAATGATCTGAGAAAATGATGAAATGCTTTAGTTTGTTTGAAAATATAATCAACAATTATGTAACAAAAATGTATAGGTTGATAAGCATTGAATTACCTTTTTTGTTGTTGTTGTTTTTCCATCGCTGGAAATGAAACCCATAAGCTCCTTCACGGAAAGCAGGAATCTACCACTAGGCTACATCCCTGGCCCTGTACAATTTTTAAGTTATTTTGTCCCACAATAATCTAGAAAGAAGTCATGCCATAAACTGGACTATTAACATAATTTTTTTAAAATGTAGAAATATAATGGAACAAAAATAAGGCACAAAAATACTTTTCAAAAAATGAGTTTAAAATTCAACATATTTTAAATGAGATATAAGCTCAAAAGAGTTATTTAATTAAAAAAGCTAATTGAAAATATAACATAGATTTAACTAGATGCTTTGTATTGGTAACCTGATAAGGAAGAACTTAGGTAAATATCATAAAACCTACTTAGGAGTACTCAATTAGTGACTTCAAAGAGGTATGTGGGGACAACAACCACTTTCAACCCTATTCTGTGGTTTCGTGCTTATGTTTCAGTCAACAGTGTTATAGGTTATTGTCCCTGTTCATGTATTTTAATATTTCCATCAAGTGTATCTTATTTGCACTTACTTTTTTGAAGGTATTTAAATAAAGAGTGAAATTCCAAAAGTCTAGAATAGATTTTAAAAAGTACATGAAATGAAACTTAAGTATTGTTCCAAAACATAGTATCAAGCATTTTATATTCAATTCAGCTCAAAATGTAAAGCTAATGTCATCCCCATGAATGAAACATTGAAAGACTAATCCTGCGTAAGAAATATAACCATCCTAAAGTATCACAAAACAGATTTTATCTAGCACTACTGTGTCAAAAGCCTTTCATAGGAGACTCCTGAAAAATCCACACGGTTCCACAGCACAGAAATTACACAGGGTCACATTGTACAACCTCACATTCACTAACCTGAAAGACGTGGGACTCTGAGCAAAATTAGAATTTCATCGTGCTCACAGACTTGTCAGATGACAAGTACCAAAGTACAGAAACCCTCATTTGAGTTTAAGGACATGATATAATGTGTGAGCTCTATGATGTGCAATAAGTAGATAAAAAGACATAAAATAAAATCATAAAGAAATAGTCCCATTTTCTAAGAACTGTACAGATTTTTTTAGCCCATGTCTGTCCTTCACACTAGAGAACAGTTACAAAGTTTGATATGAATACACTACAACTTGAGTTTGACTATTATTTACAGCTGCAATTAATTTTTTTTAAGGTTTTTTTTTTTTTTTTTTTTTTTGAGACAGAGTCTTGCTTTGTGGTTCAGGCTGGCTCTGAGCTCAGCCTCAAACTCACATCACAGCAATCCTCCTACCTCTGCCTCCTGAGTGCTGGGATTACAGGCGTGAGCCACCACACCTGGCACTGTGATATGTGGTACTGGTTACTGCTGGGGTGAGTCTCCACACCCAGTATAGGTATGTGGTCACCGGGGATCGAACCCGGGTCCTTGCGCTTGCAAGACAGGCGCTGGAACCACTGAGCTATATCCCCGGCCCCAGCTCCAATTAATTTTAAATGATGAAACAGTTGCACACCAAGAGACAAGAAACCCTGGGTCTTCTACGTGATCTTACAAAGTAACGGGCAGTAAAGGTCACTCTCCAATGTCAGTATATGTGCCACTAAAAACATTTAAGAAAAGAACTCCACCTAAATGGCTGCCTATGGTTCTGAAGACAGTCCTTGTTAGCATAATTACTCAAGTAGTACTTAAAATTTTCTCCTTATATCTGCCTATTTCTGAGGATAAAAGACTGATTAGAAATAGTATATTTTCCTAGAGACATCAAAGAATTCAATTCTTTAAAAAGACTGAACATAGGTCATTAATTTTAGAACTGCAGCTGGGCTTAAGTAATAAGATCTCTTACAATGAAAGAGGTTTTGCTAATATCATGTGGCTACCTGTATTTTTATCCACATAAATGGAGTGCTTACACTATGCCAACCAAATAGAAGATATCTGATTATATATTTGAGAGAAATCCTCCCCACCTCCCCCACCAATATCACCAAATTCTAGACTTAAAAGCATTTGTGATAATTTGGTTATTTCCAACTATCAAAAGAGACCAATCTCATATGGGAATATTGGCCAATAATTAAGGAGATATCAGTTGCCTTAGCAACAGATTCCTTCCCAAATAAGCACTGTTTTCACTCAGCAGCCTTTAGCCAAAAGGGGAATTAAATAACTGAAATCAACAATTCCTTTTGTTTAGCAAACAGAACAGCTTTCCAGGTCTCAAGAAAACAGACCCCTCACAGTGGGTCCAACGTTGCCCAAGGTAGCAGTTGTTTGGTTGAATAAGCCAACCTCTTGAATTATGGGATTTTATCTTCTAAACCACTGGTAACAGAATGGCTACCTCTTGCCAAAGAAAGATGACAAAAGAGCATCTCCTAAGTGATGCTAATGGATATATTTAGCTCTACAGATCTTAACCTTACATAGAGAATATAGGTGTTACTGTCTGTGTCTGTGCATATTGATGTAGTCCCAAATGTATGATTTAGCAAACAACTAATCAACCTGCTGTGTTAGCTAATAAATAGTTTCTCTTCACCTTCTAGATAGAAAAGCTTAATGTATTATATAATTTAAAACAAGATTTTAATTGGTCATCACCAAAACAGAAAATGAAGAGCTAGCTTTCCAAATGTTGATATAACCTGACCAACTCTGTAACCTAAAGTCTTGTCACTATATTAAAGTTATATAAAGAAATCAAGCACTGCTCTTTTTCTGATAAGTAATAATCATCATAGAGGTTCCCCATAACTGACCTCTCCATAGACACATATTTGAACTGTCAGGGAGTCCTCGGGGGACACATTTACTTTAAAAATAAAAATTCTGATCACAAAATGCTTATATCGCAACTACACTCCATGACCACCAATGTCTTTACTTCAGACCATCTCCATAATGAATGACCATACACTGCTAATCTTATTCCACCACGGTGTGACACTCCACAGCCCTCCCCTTCACTGCTGCTGTGGGCTCGTCCTCCTCCTGCCGGCAACCATCCGAACTGATGACACACACAGCAAGAAGCAGTCTGCTTGTCTCATGTCCAGTCTTTGACTTTCTTGCCTGCTTATGATTGTCTTTTTGTTCTTCTTTATATCACCTTCATAAATTATTTTTCTTAAATACAACAATAATACACGCTTCTGAGAGCAAGCTCAGAAATATCTGTGCACAGTGGCATGTTATCTGCAATCCCAGCTCCTGGAAGGCTTGGGAGAGGGCTGGCAAGTTTGAGGCGAGCCTGGGCAACTGAATAAGACCCTATCTCAAAAAATAAATAAATAAATTGAAGGACTTGGGCTGTATCTTAGTGGTAAAATGCTTGCCTAGTATGCATTAGGTTCATTATCCAGTATGACAAAATTAAGAAATATAAACTCAAATTATATGGAGGTATATAATATTAAAAAAAGAAGAAGAAGAAGAAGAAAGCCCATTTGTTTCTCAAAAGAGCTACTATTAATCTAGTGTGCAACTTTGAGGTACATCTATTCTATATCTATATAAATATTTTTTTCTACAAAATGGATCTTTCTCTCTCTCCCCCTCTCTCTCTCCTTTTTTTCTCTCCCTCTCTCTCTCCCTTTCTCTTTCTTTGTCTCTCCCCTTCCCTCTCTTTCTCCTCTCTCTGTCATGCCTGATGAAAATTTACTTTTAAAAAGTAAATACAAAAGAAAGAATTCTCTAAATTCATCCTGCCCCACACAATGAACCGAATACTTTCAGTTTTTATTTCTTATCCTACTTTCTTCTACTCCTACCTACTCCTATACCATTTCTTTTTTCCATTTATGAAGATGGACATTATTTAATTCTACACTATTTATGGATTTTTCTGGTGATGAAAAACAGAGACATAGTATTTTCAGTAAAACAAAGACATCTAGTTAGCTGTTAACATTTCCAAATTACCGAAGGTGAAATAGTCAGCCAACAAAATGTGAAACCATAGCTTTTGTGCGAAGTGTAGTAATGTCAGCCTATAATTCCAACTACTCAGGAGTCTCTGATAGGATGGCAAGTTCCATCCAGGCCAGCTTGTGCAGTGTGGTGAGACCCTAACTTGAATACAAAAAATAAAGGAGTGGGGGCAGGGGGTTATGGCTGAGTGGTTAAGGATTTGCCTAGTATGCTCCATCTCAGGTGTCAATGAAGGAAGGCAGGCAGGCGTAATTTCTAGAGATACATCAAACCAGTCTTCCAATTCATCGTGGAGCTTTTAAAATTGTATTTGCCTGTAATTTATATTTTTCTCATTTCTAAGGAAAGAATCATAGCAAATACATAGTAACTATGAATAATAAATAGTCCCCCCTTTCCAATTTAAAAACTCTAAGCTTGAAAGTGTCTGAGGTCTTTGAGAAGCAGATAATTTCAGCCCCAAGCTGACAGCCAGTAAGACAATACATTTACATTACCATGGGCTACAATTACTCATATGAACATCGCTTCCTAAACCCACAACAGGGACACTATTGTGATTTTACAAATTTATGCATGATGAAGAGAGATAAGTCAGTTATATTTCCTTAAGAATGTAGAATATCACCAGATATTAATTAACTCTATGTAAAAGGGTTAGTTATCATGCTTGCAGGACTGCAAAGGAAGAATATTCACCTTTTATCAGCAACAAATATTTCTTGAGTGCCTGTAAGGCTTATAGTGCAAGTCATCTACAAGACAAGCTCCAAAGGCTGTATGAGTTAAAAGTGCAAAACACTGCTGTTACTCTATGAAATATACATGAAACCTGACCATATTTTCTATTGAGCTCTACTTACACCTACATAATAAAGCAGGGTGCCTGTGTTTCTCAGAACCGGTAGGGAGTGTTTACCTTTAACCCTCACTCACTATACAACAACTGTTATTCTCTGCAAGTATTGACACTACGGTGCAAGAGTATCTGAAAAATATGACAGCTGACTATGTTTTATTGTTATAGGACAGTAAAGGATCAATTCATTTTAAAAGCCTCGATTTATTGTGGAAGAAAAGTATAATAATGCTGGTTACATTAATAGTTAAATCTTTAGATAGGTCAATATAAAGGATAGTGTAAAATTGTACTGAGGATATTTACAACAGAAATCTGAAAAACTTCAAATGCTTTGGCATTTTAGAAATCATAAACTTGGTTGTAGTCCTGTTTAATGACTGCTTTCTTTTGAATGGAGGGAGAAAAACTGCTGAATTAAAAAGGGAGAATTACTTATCATTCTTTACTTTGTTACTAGATACTAGATTTTATAAGACACCTAAGATATCCTGCCAAAGTCATGTAAGTATAAGAGAAGAAATTCAACTTAACTATTAATAACAATTAAATTGGATGCACTCAACAGGAAAGAAAAACTTTTGGCAGGTGCTGTTGATTGGTGGCTTTCTTTATGGGCTCACAATTAATGGGGGATGAGAAATCTACACACCACTGCATAAAGTTACACGGTGACAGTGGCTAAAGAATGGAGTCTGACTAACTGTTTCAGAATGGGTCCAAATCTGTAAATAATTAGTAGTGAGTAAGAATTGATTTCCATGCACATCCTAGCCCATCAGGAAAAAACAGCATTGAAATTAATACTATAAAAGCTTTGAAAAACTTGAAGAAAAGTGAAATTACTTGAATTATGTAACAACATTTTAGCAATATTTTTACATATTATAGAACTGTAATTTTTATTTTAAAATTTTACATATGTACTTTCCCTAGTTAGACTTCAAAAATAATATCAACTCTTACAGAAGGGTACAGAGGCATTTGTTCCATAATGAAAACATAGTGAGATTAGTGTCAGACCTAAATAGAACTAGAACATTCATTTTGATTTTACATAGATGTGGACAGAGTTAGGGTCCTTCCATCATTATTCTACTCCCGACACTCAGCAAGCATTTCCAAGGCATTTACTACTTTGTGACATGGATGAGAAAAGCAAGTCGAATAAGATACAGTTCCTGCATTCAAGGAGCTCAGGATGAGTGACATGTTAAGCCTGGAGAAAGCAAGACACAGAAGTTCTGATTACAAGAGCTTCACAGAGGGGCATGGAGCCCAGTAGGGGTAGGAGGAAAGGTAGTCAGAATTTCCTGGTGGATTTTTTTAAACTGCTAAGTGACCAATGATAAGTTTCATTTAAAACATTCTGTGCTTTAATTCTGTGCTCTTCTTTGAAAACAGTCACATTCTAAAAAAATAAAAGAAAAGATTTTGCTAAAAGAAAAGATTTTTGTAAATATTTCTCTCTTTTTTTTACAGGAAATGGCTCTTTCTAACCTTTCAGTGGTGAGCTATCATCTTAGATCACAAAAAAAGCTGCAAAAGAGCTGTTCTCTATTATTCATATACATCTTACCCTGTAATGCTCTTCAGTTGTCTTCAGTATAAAAGACAAATAGGCAATGTAGACCAAGAAATTAGCCATTCACTTTATTAAAAACCCTATTTTTGTTGAGACAAAGAGTTGTTGCATACATTTATATCTTCACAAGTAAATTACCTATACTATTTTATTCTTTTGTTGATAGCTACTAAATTGAACTTGTAGTTTACGAAGGGTGGGCCATCCAAATCATCAACTACTTCCGATAGAACAATCCTAGACAGGACTTAAGCATGCCATTCCTCCTGGTGCCATGAGATTATCAACTATCATCACCATCACCCCCCTGTGTCTTCGCCCAGTATTTGTGATGCATCTGGACTGAAACTTCACAGTTACAGACAGTGTGGGGCATGGAAAATAGAAGAGCTTGCCAAAGGTCACATGACTGGCTGGAGGCAAAACAGGTAGCAGTATCCGTCCACATCACTAATTCCTTTATTCTTTAGAATTCCCAGCCAAAAAAAATTGACTCTATCCTCTGAAGACAAGAACAAGAATACAACCAAATCTATTCTACTCTGAATTTCACTTTGTTAATTTAAAAATAATCCATCACTTTAAATTGTATCTTCACCTTGAAGATGTTGCCATTTTTTATGCCATGGCCTTTTTTTGTTATTAACATTTTCTATTCTGCATGCCTATTATCTCTTAGCAACACACAGTTTAAAAATTTGGGATAGATCCTTAGAAAACAAGAGCATCTCTATTTTTTATATAAACAGAGGGGAGAAGAAAATATGTGAGGTAGTATCTCTTGCCCACTTAAACATAAAAGAAATGTATTAAAATACCACTAACAAAATTTCAAGGAGACACAATTCAAAGAATAATCATAAATGCAAGTCACCAAGAGCTGACATTTCCATGACCTAAGCTTGTTGCATACTGCACCTCCCGTGCATGTCGACTGACATCCAGGAGTAAACCCTAAGGGAGTTGTTTTGAGTGAGGGTTTCTGTATGTCTCTTTGAATAGGAATACAAAGTGACAGAAAAATAACTCAAAATTGCTATAAAATGAATGGTATTTCCAAATGCGCAAGCAAACAACATGCACTTTAATGTAACACATTTCTTCTTATTTGGCAGTAAGTTAAAACATATGTTGTTTGAAGTTTATATAAAATGGATGAAAAGGTGTTATTTGTGTTAAAAATGAAACCAAATTACTAAGTGGTTTAAAATCCATGGCTTTTATTATCCAAATGTAGCCAGTTAAAAGTAATGTCACTTGAAGAGTAAAAATAAATTAGGGTTAACAGTTACTGGTTTTCTTGGGTTTGTTTGTTTTTTTTGTTGTTTTTTTGGTTTTTTTTTTTGATGAAGGAAATAAACAAAGTAAAAACCATCAAAAGTATGCACTTAGTCATTACAGTTTTCTTTAACACAAATCCAAAAAACAAACAACAAAGAAATTTAGTTACCCCTTAAAATCAAGTACAAACATTTTTTTCCTGAAGGCTTTTTCTTCTATGAATTACCAAAGAAATAGCTGTCAAAAGCTTAGTCACACTTCAAAAAGACAAAGTCAATGGCAGGAGGTAAAACTAGGGTGGTTAAAAAATGCCCTCATCAATTTACCCCGGGAGAAAAAATCTTATGAAGAACAACAAAAAGAATAAAAAGTCATTATTATCAAATAATGTTTTTATCATCAGTAGTTTGTAGCATCGATTAGCAGCTTATAAAACCAAAACAAAGAATAAAATGCACTTGAGTTGTACAGATATTAAAAAGAAAGGTCAGTTTTTCAAGCAAGTTCAAAAAGTAGAAGCTGAAAACTAAGACCTAAAGTTTTGTATAGCATATCTTTTCATGTGCCCAAAATAACTAGCACAGATGACTTTCTTTTAAAAGTATTATAACTTCTTTAGGATTCAAAGAAAAGTCTTTCTTCTGCTATCTAATGGTGAAAAGAGCAAAAATTTAAACTATAATGTCTTCAAAAGATTCAATAATACAGTACTAATAAATAAAAATAAAAAAATATAATCTGCTATTTTAAAAAGTCTTACAGGACCAGGTTCAGCTCAGTGTTCCAGCGCCTGTCTTGTAAGCACAAAGGCCGGGGCTCAATCCTCGGTAACCACATAGGATACTGGGTGGGGAGACTCATGGCCAGCAGCAATCAGCACCACATACCACAGTGCCAGGCGTGGTGGCTCACGCCTGTAATCCCAGCACTCGGGAGGCAGAGGCAGGAGGATTGCTGTGAGTTTGAGGCTGAGCTCAGTGCCAGCCTGAACTACAAAGAGAGACCCTGTCTCAAAAAACCTTAAAAAAGGGGAAGCTTGTGTACACATAACACTCACTGAATAAGCTTTCAGGTGTAAAACACAATCGTTATACCATGATTTCTTAAATTTTTCTGTAGCCTTTTTTTACATTTCAGAATAGATGAAAAACTTGGAGGACTTTAAAAAGTGTACAACTGAATATTGCCCATACTGGAAGTAACATTGGCCATCAAAAATAGGAAAATGAGGGCCAGGGATTTAGCTCAGTGGTTCCGGCGCCTGTCTTGCAAGCGCAAGGACCCGGGTTCGATCCTCGGTAACCACATACAATACTGGGCATGGAGACTCATGCCCAGCAGCAACCAGTACCACATACCACAGTGCCAGGTGTGGTGGCTCACACCTGTAATCCCAGCACTTGGGAGGCAGAGGCAGGAGAACTGCTGAGTTCAAGGCTGAGCTCAGGACCAACCTGAACTACAAAGTGAGACCTTGTCTCAAAAAAACTAAAAAAAAAAAAAAAAAAAATAGGAAAATGAAAAAACAAATTTAAGTTCATGGAAACTGATATTAATTTTAAGAGCCAGTAAACCATGAACTGTAGATTCAACTCCATTTTCAAAGATGATCTGCCAATATTAACATTCAAATAAATGCTAGATTTGGTGAATATCCTTTTTATTCTCACATGCCAGCATTTTATAGACAAAGGAGAATTCAAATATTTTTTAGACACAATGCAATTTTTCTGATACAATCAACCCTAGAGTTATATTTATCTCAATATTTTTCCTCTGTTCTACAAAATACATGACTAGGGTCAGAATTTAGCTCAATTGATACCATGCCTACCTTGGAAGCACAAGAGCCTGAGTTCGATCCCTGGTGCCACAAATTAAAAAAAAAATTTACATGACCAATAAAACTATGTTTAAGATCTAGATAATACATCTGCGCAACTCAAATTACTAATGAATGTGTTACATATCAGCTAGAATCTTGATTTAAAATGAATCAATAATGTTAGCTGATCTACTATTATTAACTTAATTTTAAAAAGAAAGATAAAATATTTTTCAAATTTCATGCACCTGTTATAAATTTGTGGGTGTTCTCAAAGAATGCTTTTGTCTCAAAGTACCTGTAAAGCAATTAGTTACCAGTTAAATGTGGCCCATTTTGCTTTCAGGGAGCCATGGATGAAAGAATAGCATCAAGAAAAGAGTACAGAATCCAAATTTCTCAGGCAAAAAGTCATATGTACAGTCACAAAAGATATTGATACAGGTAAAAGGTGTTCATCACAGAATACCTAAATTAGTATTTTATTAATGATGCAATCATTCTATAAATAGCCCAGTCAAATTGCTTTTTGTAGTAGAATTAATTTATTAAAACATTAAAAATACTGCAAAATGTTTGTAACTTGGATTTTGATGTTTTCTTTATTTTTTTACATATATCAGAAATCAATGGTTTATCAAGGGCGAGGCATAGTAGGGAAAAGTATTTTATTGCTAGCATTTAAAAAAATTCCTAGTGCATGGTAATAATTAAAAACAAATCAACTTTCAATTTTACTGTGGAGCTTTTGTTTATCTGTTTGCTTTTTAAATTTTCTAGTACAACTTATTGCTCTAGACTGAGCCTACCCTGCCATCTTCTCCATTTATTAGAAACCTCCAAAAATGGAAATAACTAATAACTTTGTCAAAATTTCTGGCCTACCCCATATTTACTTAGCACTCATAAATGACTTCATCAATGTTCCCTTCCTCCTGTTCCTCCTGAACTTTCAATCTGAAGTATTTTATAAAGGAGATAGTAAAAATGAATTTTATCTGACAGGAACTTAGGCTGATGTGCACTAAAATGCTAGTCCTTGAATAAAATACTGCTTTCAGTACATACTTCAAAATGAAGATACATTTCCAGGGCTTTACTTTCTAGAAAAGTAAGAAACAGTTGTTTTAAGAGTACCTAAATGCTTCATATTAGTCTGTGTGGGTTTTGTCCTTTTCCCTCAACATATCTGTGTGAAAAAGGATGCTTTCACACTTTTCTGGATTAAAAAGAAAATAATACTAATACAATTGGATGTTGTATCTCATATAAAAAGATTCAAGTATGAAATTGACTTTACATTAAATGGATTATATGATAATGAAGCACTGCTCTCACTGAAAGTCCTTTTAAACTTCATTTTAAATTGGATTTTTCTTGTTCTTTTCACAATAGTCCAATTATTCTAATGTGTTACCATTACTTTTCTATCTCATTAATAGTTTTCAAAGCAGAAGAGTTACAATTGCCACTTTTCAAAGCAAAGAGTTTTCAAAGTTCTGTTTTTCTATCAATTTTAATTCAAGTATTAAAATTTACTATTCTATCTCATGAGTTCTTGTTTTACCATGACATCATAACAAAAAAAACATTTCTTCGATAAACAAATTTGAAAGTCACTGGAATCGAGAAAAGTAAAAATCTTCCAAAACTAAATTCTATGGAAAACAAGAAAACACAGGCTAATGGTATCAGCTTAAATTTAGAAAATAAACTAAAATTATGAAATTCCAACAAATATTCAATACTTGCCTAATAAAATAAGTATCCTTGAGTTTGAAAAGTCATTCAACATTTCATGGTAACACAATTCAACACTACTTGAACATAAGTTAATAATGTAGTCAAATACAACTGAATTATATACTGGAAAATTTACACAATTTATGACCTTAAGGGTAGACAACTTACATATGAAAAATGTGGTTTTGGAGACCTAAGACCATGACTATTGGCATAAATATATATTTCCCGCCATTCTTCCACATTTCTAAAACATTTTCTACACAATTTTATGTGAAAAGTCTCAATTTTAGAATTCTTTGTGTACATAAAGAAACTAATTTTACAAATAAAAAATAAAAAAAACTTTTACAGAGTTTATATGAATAAGAAGAAGAAACTATCCCAAGTCAAGAGTGCTCTGATATTCAAAAATACCACAGAGAAAGCACTTGGAATATCTAGTGTGTAAGCTACAATAACAACCTGTGCAAACAGAATCACTTCACAGAGGAAGATGTAATTCCAAAGCCTTTAAAGAAGGTGACAACTGAACCCACTGGAGAGCCACGATGTCGAGAACTGTGTGGGTTTCTAAATGAAAGGTCCTTATGGTGCTCTATCCATCAGAATGCAGAGGATGATGAAATTCAAGGACTCGCATCCATTTCACGTATCTCGTCCCAGGACACAGATTGTGTCTATGATTGCCTTCCCACAACAACCAATACAAAATGAGGAATTTCATTTGTCCTCACACTGGTTGTCTGGTGTTAGTATTGCCACTAACCACTTTATATCTGTAGTAGAACATAGACCTCTGTTCTTCTGGATGCAATGTCATTCACTTGTTGAAAACATAGTTAATTTGACAGAAAGTGGACCAATGTGAAAATATGACATTCAAGCCTGCCTTCTCTACCAGATTATAATTATCAGTAAAGTCCATATGTCAACTCTGGATAGAAAGAAATACCAAAATTTCAAAACATATGAGAAACTATTATCTATCATGGCTTTGCTCTAATGTTCTTTTTTAGTTGTAAATGATTCAAGAGCAATTTCAAATTATCACTAAGCTCAATGTTATCAAGGAAAGGAACTGATTCACATTTTTATAAAGAAACTTCAAGACAAGCACACTCTTTGAGAGAAGTGATTTGTTCTACAACCATGAATAACAGGCCTTTCCAAGTTTCCATTTTATTATAAGATCTTAACTGCAATAACAATAAAAGCCAAGTGCCTACAAGAATGTTCAAATCTGTCACCCTAATTTTCAAGGCTAAAAAGAACCAAGTATTTCAAAATTATCAAATATATTTTAAAAATACACAGGTATTGGGCTGAGGCTTTAGCTCAGTGGTTCCGGTGCCTGTCTTGCAAGTGCAAAGGCTGGGGCTCGGTCTCCGGAGGCGGGAGACTCACGCACACTAGCAATCAGCACCACATACCACAGCGCCGGGCATGGTGGCTCACGCCTGTAATCCTAGCACTCCGGAGGCAGAGACAGGAGGATTGCTGAGTTCGAGGCTGAGTTCAGGTCCAGCCTGAACTACAAAGTGAGACCCTGTCTCAAAAAAAAAAAAAAAAAAAAAAAAGCACAGATATCTCTTGTGCTATTAACATCCGACTTACGTGTATTTGCATACTTCTTTTATTCAGTAACAGGCACAACAAAGAAACAGTGTTCATGTGGTCCAAACAGCTTAGTCAGGGAAGGCTTTCTGGAAGAAGTGCCATCTGAGCAAAGCAACATCAGCTCAAAATTGTATTGGTTTCAATTCTTTTACTAAAAGGCCTTGGGGCTTTGACGAGGTTCAGGTTCATAAGCCCCGCCCCACACAGAAAGCCAGAGGCCACAGCACAGCTATGTGAAGGCATCCTATCAACACTACCAGTAGTATAGACCATGAAGTTGTGGCTAAATTAAAACTATTCATTTACCTCATTTGTGAATCACTTACCCAAATCCCCAAACAAATCAACAAAAAAGCACACCTTGAGCTCCTTATCCACATTCTGAACTATATTTCTTCTATGCTGTTTACTTAAAAAGCTCAGGGAAGGATTCCTGTAACCCTTTGTTTTTATTAAAACTTCTATCGAAATACAACACACATACAGAAAAGTGAAAAAATAAGATCACAGGTCAAAGAATTATCACAAAGTGAACCCCTTAAAAAGCCTCACCCTGTTTAAGAAATGGAATAGTTTGGGAGCTGGGGATCTAGCTCAGTGGTCCCAGCGCCTGCCTGGCAGGCACAGCACAAGGTTCTGAGTATGATACCTGGCAAGGTGACTCATGCCTGTGATCCCTGCACTCGGGAGACAGAGGCAGGAGGATTGCTGGGAGTTTGAGGCTTGCCTGGGCTATATGGTGAGTTCAGGGCCACCCTGAACTACAAATGGAGACCCTGTCTCCAAAAAAGAGAAATGGAATAGGCCCTTTTCCCTCCAGATGTAGCCTTATTTATATGCTGATTCATAACACTATAGGTTAGTTTTGCCAATTTTTCAACTTTATATAAACAAAATCATATGGCATCCATTATTTTGAATCTGTCATCTTTCTCTTAACATTACATTTAAGAGATTTATCCATGATGTTCTGTGTAGAAATAGTTGAATAATTTTCTTGGCCTTTACAATATTCCATTACACAAATTAATCAAAATTTATTGATCTGTTCTAATACTATGGTCATTTGGGTTATTTCCAGTATTTAACTTATGAGGAATACTATGAATATTCTTATATATGATTTTTAGTGCACATAACTTGTATACACACATTTCTGTAAAGTCTAATACATTGGAGAGAATACTTGCCAGGCAACAGAGTACATAAATGTTCAACTTTAACAGACACTGTCATGTAGTTTTCCAAAATGATTTTATTATTTTTAGCAGCTGTGCTTATTAGTTTCAGTTGCTCAATATCATTATCAACATTTGGCTCCATCAACCTTTTTAATTTTAGCCATTATATGGAAGACATAATTTTAGTCATCCTGTTGGGGCATCTTCTGTGGCATCTCAGGAAATTTGCATTTACCTAGGAAATATTTTGATTTATCACCGATCATCTGGATATCCCATTTGTAAAATGTCTATTCACATCTTTTGCATTTGTAAAACTCTTTCTTTTTTCTGTTGATTTGTAAAAATATGTTATATATTCCAAAAACAATCCTCAAATTTATGGTGTTGCAAATATTTTTTCCCATTCTGCAACTTGCCTTTTCATTTTCCTGAACAATTTCCTTTAGTAACAGAAGTCCCTAATGATAATGCAGATCAATTTGTCAACCTTTTCTATGTAGTTATATTCATTTGTCCTATTTTTAGAAATCTTTGCCTACCTCAGGGTCATAAAACTAACCTTACATATTTATGTTAGGAGCTTTACCATTTTACCTTTCACATTTAAAATTACAATCAACATGGAACTGATACTGATACATGGTATGAGGTAGAGATCATAATTTATTTTACCTATAAGGCTATCTGATGGATTACAATGTTTTATTTAAAATATTACCTATTCTCATTGCTCTGCAGTACCGCTTATGTTACAAAGCAAGTTTTCACAGATGTGTAAATCTGGTTGAGGACTGTACACATTACTTCAATAGACTTTCATCAACCCATTCCAATACTGCACTGATTTTATAAGCTTGATTCTGTCTCCCTTCCAATAACCTAACTTGTTTCTGCAGAGAAAGCATTAACTATTGGTACAAGCTGTTTCAGAGTAAAGGCCTGTGGCATTGCTTGAGGGGCAAACCCCTGATTCTTTAAGAACCTTAGTGATTTTGCAGGAAAACTTTTTCCCACCCTTTCTTCACATGTGCTCAACAAGCATTCTACTATAAACTATCAGCCTACCCCAGGAAAACATTACCTTAAAACAGATTATCATAATTATTGTTCTAAAATCTTGGTAGATGTTCAAAATTCTATTCATATCACCTTTTTGGGGTTTTTTTGTTTTTTGTTTTTTGGTTTTTTTTGTACTGGGGATCGAACTCAGGACCTTGGCCCTGAAAAGTACCGGGCATGTTTGTGTCATTCTTTAAAGTCAATGGAATTACATTGTTAAAATTTCATAATGTAAAGATTCTATGGGGTTTACAACTATTATGATTAGGCCCACTGTCCTAGTCTCTTTTCTGCTGCTATAACAGAATAGCACAGACAGGGTAACTTGTGAGGAACAGAAATGTATCTGGCTCACAGTTCCAGAGGCTTGGAGTTCAAGATCATGGGGCTGCAACTAGTGAGGCCTTCTTGCTGTGTCAAAACAAGGCAGGTGTATCACATGGGAAAGAGAGAGGGGCTGCACTCATAGCCTTGATTCCCTTCCCTCTTTCTGTGTGGTTTTGAGACATGGTCTCATTATGTAACTCAAACAGAGCTCACTACAACGCCCAGGCTACCTTCAAATTTAAGCCAATTCTCCTGCCTCAGCTTCTTGTGTGCTGGGATTACAAGCATGCACTATCACGCTGAGCTCTCAAGCCTGTTTATAATAGGGATTAATCCATTCATGGCCTAAATACCACCCATTAGTTTTCATATCCCAGCAGTGCCACACTGAAAATTCACTCTCTAATATGAGTTTTGAAAGACACATTCAAACCATAGCACCTACTTCTATTTGTACACCAATTTCTAAAAAGTGAATAATTCCTCATATCATTGTTTTGTTTCATGTTATTATGAGTACCATAATAGCACTATTTTTCCCTTTGAATTTCAGGTACATGGTAGCACTGATACATTTTTATGTCCTGAATCCTCTTCACACCCAACATACAAGCAAACCTCGGAACAGTAGTACAAATTAGAAGTCAGGACTTTGGATTCCTGTTGAGCTGTGCCATCAAGATATTATAATTACTGACCTGCAAATTTTCTATATGTAAGAGAGATTTGTATAGCCTATATTCTATGGTTTTTGGTTTTTTGTAGAGCTAAAGATTGAGCACAGACCATAGACCACTGAACTACATCCCCTGCCTTTTTATCTTTTTGAGACAGGATCTCACTAAATTCTTATGTTGCTTAGGCTGGGCTCAAACTTGTCATCTTCCTGCTCCATCCTTCTAGAGATTTCTAATCCTGGGATTAGAGGTATACCCATTTCTGCTGGATATATGGCCTGTATTTAATATATCGCATTGACTAAATGACAACTTTGAGGCTAATTCAATCCATTAGACCACAATGGATTTTAGGGCAGAAACTCCTGGATCTCTACGGTTTTAATGGTCAATGACTGTTGTTGAATTCATAAATAATTCACTTTGATTTTATCGGTGCTTTTCTGAAAGGACCCAGCCACAGCTGCATAGGCCTATGAATGCCAGCTCCTTGGGAGGCCAAGGCAGGAGCACCACTGGAGCCCAGGAGGTCAAGGCCAGCCTGAACAACGTAGTAAGACCCTGTCTCAAAAGACAACAAAAACCCCAGAACTATGTTTTCCTAAATGGGCATAAAGAAGAAAAAGTGCAAAGGGGAAAAAACTTAAACTGAATATGATAGTCAGCTTTAAACACAGTAAGCTTTGTTCTTCCAAGACTGACGGAGGGTGATGTACCCAGGCAGGGACGAGGGCAGGTGAGGCTGGCCAGGCGGGCCTGAAAGGGCAAAGGTCGAGCATAGCCTCCTGTGCAGTATTCTTCATTGCACACCGTGCTAAAACATGCCTCGCCATAGATTTGATTAAAGAAAACCTAAAAAGCTGTAGCACTGGCATCATAGCTCCTGGTGCCTCTTAGAAATGCTAACTTTAAGCAGAGGCCGATTTTGCATGCCCAAGCTCAGAAGGCCAGATGACATGAGGATCGTGTGGATTATATAAAGGGATAAAATAACCAACCCTTCCCCCATGAGCTAGAATACCTATCGTTTATGGTACTATTTATCTTTCCTATCTTTATTCTCCTCTCCACAGAAAGAGATATGTTTATTGATAAATGCCCAGCAAGGATTCTACAGACTTTCAGACCCATGAAAAGAGGGTTCTCCTAGGATGAATGATAAGATCATATCGAGAGTCCAGAAATTTGTAGAAAGGCAATAAAAAGGAAGCTCTAGTATTTTTAATTCTATTCTACTACTAGAATAGAACTATGCTTATATAATATCTTAGCAAAATGCTTATAAATAAACATGCTTACTGAAATGTACACAATTAATATAAACAAACTCATTCATCTGAAATGCAAGCAACAAGAAAGCTCAATCATTACCAAATTCTTTCTCTTATAAGCAGTTTTCCAAAAGAACAGAAGATTCTCACAATGTAATTATTTTGACTAGAGATCCTAAGAAGTGTTCTCAATAATTTCCTCAGAATTTGATCCTCAGTACTGTAAAAAAAAAAAACTTTCCTCAGAAACAATTATTTTTAATTGGGCTCCATATATTTGGGTTTCATAACTTGAAAATATTTGAGGGAAAAAAACTGTCCTAAACACGTACATAATTATGTTTCTATTATTCCTAAGTGAGATAGTCTAACAAGTGTTTATATTATATTAGGTATCCTAAGCAATTGAGAGTTGACTTAAAGTCGAAGCAGAAATGTGTGTAGGTTATATGCAAATACCACGTTCATATGGGACTTTGGGATCTGCTGACTGGAACATGGCAAGGCAGGTCTCAGAAACAATCCTCTACTGGTACCAAGAGATGACTCTGTATGTAAAATTAGGATTATTTTATTATATGCTGATGCTTCCAAATCTGTTCACATGCATGATATGTATATACAGGTAACAGGTAAGACAGAAAAACTCATTCTCCACACATTACATAGAATCACAGGTTCATTATACCTGCTGCTTTCTCATATTTCTCAAATATAAGTCTCTGTGCTCCTTCTCCTGAAAGCGCTTCCCTTTCAGTCTATTACATTGTTCTCTAAGCCCTAAAATTCTCAAAGTAAGAGTTAATCTTATCGTGTCCTTTCAAATATATCAACAGTTTCTGTGAATGTCTTTCAGATACTATCTAGTTAATATTAAAGTTGATTATTATTAAATCTGGAAAACTTAACACATACTCATTTTAAATATTACTTTTACTTAGAAGGAATTGAAATTTTTAAAACTTGAGTTTAAATGAGGCCAGTGTGAAAGCTTAATCAAACATGTTATGTTCCATTTCTATATTTGGGGTGGCTAAAATATTTTTATTTTATTTTTAAATCCATGTTTCAGCTCCTAAAAACAACTTCAAGCTTTCACAGTTTATGATTCATCAAAAGCTTTTCATTCATTAAAATGATTTTGTTTACAAAAAGCAAACAACAATTTTAACATTATGAAATACCTTGTTAAATAACCATCTAAGTTAACTGAAAGATATTTAGCATTTTGGTAAAATATTTCCAAAATGTACAAACTAGGGCAAAATGACCAACTTTACATGATCACACTTTATATAAGAAATTAACATACACTAGAATTAATTTTAACATAAAGGTCGTGAAAAAGAATAGCCAAAAGATGATGGAATTTGTGTTGCATTATTGTGTTCAGCTGGCTGAACTACTTTTAAAGAGAAGACTCAAAGCGAGAAAGCTTTACCTTAACTGATGAATTTTTGCTATTCTGCTAGCTATTCTAAGCAGTCTAAAAACAAGAAAAAAATTTGCACATAGACTATCATTATGTCCTCAAACACATTTTTAAAAATATTTAATATTAAAGGTATTCAGAAATAAATGCATGGGTATTTCTGCTTTTATTCACTGCTTTAAAAACACCGCAAGTATGTTAAGTTGCAGACAGATGCACAATGTAACTATTGATAGTATGTAAGGTTCCTAGTGAACTGGGCTGCCTTTACATTTTTGTTTCCCTTCATACCCGCCAAATGGGACATGGAAGTATCCGTAACTAATACATATCCTTCTTATGAAAAACATCATTTTGAATACACAATTGAACAATTATTATGGTACATGAGTGATAGAGGAGTTTAGATACGTACTTCATATTTACATGATGCTCCACAAGGAAAATTTTAATTTCCTTTATCCACAAGAAATGTATGCATCTTTGTATATGACATATTTAATGCACATAATTGTGAAATTTTAATTTGGAATAATTCAATACTGTATTTATTCACATTTTGAAAACTAGAGTCCAATAAAGTTATAAATGCATCCAATTGATAAAACAGTTAAACTCCAAAAACATAGTTTAACCTATTCCCTTCAAAATATTTTAGAATATGTATACATCAGTTAATTTACTACTCATTACTTTAAATGTAAATAAAGTGAGTCTAATCTTTCCTAAATTAAAAAAGACATAGGCTTCTCAGATTTTCAGAGTTGCTTGAATAAATTATAATGTTAAAGTTTCTGGATATTTCATTTGAATAATAAGACAACGACCGCTGAATTTCTGAAGAAACATTTTCAGAGTTAGACTTAACTCTATTTTGACGTGAACGAAAAACAAGTTTCCCTTAGTATGTTGCAACTCTGAGTGAAACAAAATGTCAAGGAGTGAACTTTAAAAAATCATGCTTACATTAAAGTAGAATGAATAACAATCCATATACCTAAAGTGTATTTTGGAGCAGTGGAGGGTGTGTGTGTGCGTATTTGTGTCTCCAGACTGTGTGTGTGTTCACATGCAAGTTACCAGCCAAAGTGACATGAGCTTTGATGCTTTTCAGAGGCAAAAGGTGAGCTGCACTAAGAGTACTTACTTCCTCAATCTCACAGTATTATTCAAAATTCATTTTTGTTAAAGACAGTTACAAAATCACCCTTTTGTAGGTGCTGCAATTTGGTTCAAAGCCTCCTCGAAGTTGAATGACACTGTTAAACCATCAACCACTCAGCTTCTGAGCAGGAGGAAAATTATGCTTATATAGATAGCAACTAGGATTTCCTCATTCCCAAGACTGCAGTAGCAGTCAAAATTAAAAATGGATTATTCTTGTAATTGGGCAGAGGGCGGGGTTTCAGATGGGGGAAAGTTTGCATGGTATCTTTCCCTCCGATTACCTACAGATTTATACTTCATAATGAAACACCATAAAATTATGGCTCTTACCCCTTGTTTGGGACAGGACTTCAAATACAAAATGGAACTTAAAAGAAAGATAAGCTACTTAAATCTTAAAAGGGAAACTAAAAACTAAACGGTAATTTTCTCATGTATCACATTTCAAAGAAAAGCCCTTACAGTATAAAGATCCCATGAGTTCATGACAGCTTTATTCTTAGACCCACAAATCTAGCCATTGTTATGCTCTGAAACTGTAGGAACGGCTGCCACCTATCGGACCTCAGTGGTAATGGCAGCGTTCTACTTCGCGGTACCCTCCATTGGGGACAGAAATGTGCTGAACGTGTAAGCACTTTTCTAAACAGCAGGTGGCCTCACTTTTGCTGCAGATTTACCTCAAAGACGTTGGTTTAAAAGCTTTTTCGTGTTTTGTAAAATAAACTCCAACTTCTGCCGGAATCTAAAGTTGTTAGGTGATTTGCACTCGAAAAAATCCACAGCCTTGAACTCTGCAAAATTCATGTCCCTATAAACACAGTGTCACGAAGTCGTTTCCCAGCTGCTAATCTGATCCCACTTCGTGCGATTCGGAACCAGGCAAACAGCAAAAGACAAGTGTTCTGCTGAGACTCATGGCAAAGGGACAAAATCGAGAAAGCACCTATTGAGTGCAAAATGCCAGCGACCACAATCACGCGCATCTTTCCAGAATGTATAATACTCTACAACGAGTAACAATTACACTCACAGTGTCCTGAGGCATACAATATTAAGCAGCGTAGACATCTGTACAGATGACTGATTGAGGATTTGTAAACCTTTACAGATAGCAACATGTGCCAGAGGCCAGCATACAAGTTAGCTTTTATATCCTTTTTATTGTCACAACAAATGACAGCTTCCTTTTGACTTTATTCTTCCTACATTAAATAAAGCAACCGATGGCCTCATTATTATTAAAGATTTGAGAGTATTTTAAAAGTTAACAAATAAAAGATATTACAACCAAGAAGTGATGGATTTCAGCAAATTCAGACGCCAAAGTACAGCAGACAGATAAACCAAAGAATCGTCAACAGAAAACCGTTCAGTACCAGTTGAGTAGTACTTGTACTGTGAAAATAAACAAATATTGTCCATCAAAGGACAACACTGCAAATGCTTATCTCTAAACTTCAATCTGTATTTAGAGCAAATAGCAAAATAAACAAAAAACAGGGTTGTGATAAAATATGAAAATAATATCAAATCCAAAGCTAAGAAAAAGCGAATAAAATTAAAATGCTGATATTCCCAAGATGTTAGTGAACATTTAAAACTTTAGCTAATAATCTTGATATTTGTCATATTTCTTTCTAAAGAAGAAACTTACAGCTTCAGTATCATTCAGATCTTTGATCCTGAAATGTAAGGTTCCTAGAAAATGTTAAGTCAGTACTATTTTCTCATCTTATACGTTAAGTCTATGGAGCATGTGGTCAGTTTTAAGGCCAGTGAAATAAAATGTCACAACAGCCTAACACAGGGCGTGTTGCCATTGAGACCCGGGCAAAATGAAGCGCCACCAGTCCCTTTGTGTGAGAACTTTGTTATTCCGCACACTGCCACCTTTTTCCCGTGACGAGGCTTAGCACATACCTCCACCATCATGAATATGCTAATAGTCCTGAATTTAGGCCTCACCTTAATTCTTTTCTTTATATACCTTTACATGTCTGGTCGGACACCCTTTTCAAATGACTGTCCTGTGTACTGGCAAAAGCTCTGGTGGATATTCTGTTCTTCTCATGCTTGAGATCTGGAAACTAGGCAAAGTGGATGACGAGGAGAAGGTGAATGTGCTTAACCAAAAATGTACTAGCAACTTAGAAGACCGAACTTTATCGTTAATCTATACTTCCAAGTTTTTATCATTTTTTCCAGCTATATACATTTTTCCAGCTATATACATACATAATCTTAAGTGATTTATTGAATCATTACTGATTTGGCTTTCAGCCTTAAATTGTCTTATCAATTTCCAAATCAGGGTGAGGAAATACAGTTTTTATTTGTAACAGAGTTAAAATTTATTTCATATATATATATTTAAGTAAGCAATATCATTATATTGGAACTAATACACCAGCCCTATAAAGATCCACTGGTTCCTAGGTCAGATACATGTGTACATTCTAATCCTATGCTTCCCCAAACTGCAATGGTGTGCTCTCCTGTGACATATGTCTATGTGTGGGTATGGGTGTGCTTTATAAAATCAAATCTTTATGGTCCTATCAACTTAATACTTAAACTATAGTATAGTAAACTGGATCTCGCTTGTGTATTTTATATGGGAGGTTTTGGAAACAAGGTTTCAGTTTGTAATTCTAGTCTGGCCTCAAACTCATGGCCATCCTTCTGCCTCTGTCTTCAAATGCTGAAATTACAAGTTTGCACTACTAGACATGGATACTTTTATGTATTTTTAATAAGAGAGTAACTAGATACATGTATAGACATAATTGTATGTGGTAATACATTTCTGTAGTTTTTCATGCTTGGTTTACATATTTTTTTTTTTTTTTAGGTTTTTTGAGACAGGGTCTCGCTTTGTGGTTCAGGCTGGCCCTGAGCTCAGCCTCAAACTCATCACAGCAATCCTCCTGACTCTGCCTCCCAAGTGCTGGGATTACAGGCGTGAGCCACCACGCCCAGCACTGTGGTATGTGGTACTGGTTGCTGCTGGGTGTGAGTCTCCACACCCAGTATAGGTATGTGGTTACCGGGGATCGAACCCGGGTCCTTGCGCTTGCAAGACAGGCGCCAGAACCACCGAGCTAAATCCCCGGCCCCAGTTTACATATTTTTTAAACTTCCTAACTTCCCTAAATTCTTATTACAGTGATTTCTCAAGTCTTCTAACCCAACATCATGTTTGATATAATTTGCATATTTCATTACTTTAGTAGTACCCCACTTGAATGATAACAATATGCAGTTGATACCCACCAAGTGTTATGTGGTAGGTGCTTTCTCCTCATAAGCAATGATCCTTAGGCCAACCTCTTGAGAAATTTTCCCTATTTTATAGATGAGGAAACCAAAACACAGGGAAATTGCATGACTTGCCAAGGCCTCCAGGTCTATGGATTAAATATTAAGTTCTCTTGCCTTTGAACAGCTATGGATTAATTTAATTTTTAAAAAATTGATCAGTTGGAACATATGACATTAAACATTTTTCACAAAATAGTTTATTTTATAGAATTGAGTCACTCAAAATTCTTTAAAGTGCATCAAGTACTATAAAAACCTGAATGTAACAAGATTTAACATTTCACATATAGCCTTGGTATACATTAATATTTTACACAATAAAACAAACATTTTACAGCAAGAAAGGAATTCAGCAGCTAGAAAGTATAAGTAGTTGATCTAGAAAGTCATTATGTATCCCATTTTAAGAACATATTATAATATGCAAACCTGTAGAGGGACCCCACGTTGATAATGAGTGGGATCATTTGAATTTGCAATATTCTTGATCTTTAAGGAATTAATAATCTTCTACTTCATTTTTTCAACATACTTTTACCACTTTTGTAGTGTCTTCATTTTGAAAGCACTTAGAATAAACAGTCTAAAAACTGTAATTTTCTTTGTGGGTGCAGTATTAAATTGCAATATCGACGGAAGCACTGAAGAACTACAGTGCTACCCTGAGGACAAAAGGTATTTTCAGTGTCTTAAATATGTACGAAGAAGTCTTTTCTTTAAATCATCAAGCAAAGTAACTTCATTCTTTGCTTTAAATGGGGATTTAGTACTGTTTCACACACAAAAATATCAAAAGCAATGACATTTCACTTACCATATAGTCTTATAAAAAGAAACAAAAGACAAGGCTTCAAAGGATACCCTCAAATCTTCAGTTTTGGAAGAAACAGGAAAGGAGGCTGTTCTCTGACAGCACAGTCCCAAAACACTTGTATTACAAGGGTGCTGCTCAGGTACCCACCAGATACTTCCAGTAAGTCTAAATCTAAATGAGATACTGCAGAAGATTTTTGGAATGAAATTTCACTTTATATTAAAGTATTCAATAGTCTCCTTCCTTTGGGGGATTTATCCTTCTAATATATACAGTGATATATATGTATTTTCATATATATGAAAAATATATATGTATATACATATATATGTATACATATATATATGACGATATATAATGCTAGTCTTGCTTTGGGTATAGCATTTGCCCCTCTCAAACATTTCCACCTATCCTTACGCATGTATAAAAGCTTTTATATTTTCAAATAAGGTTTATTTGATATTGCTTTATTCAAAACAACATGCCCTACCACTTTGTAATACTTTGCTATTGTTTTTGCTAAGCCTTTGTTTATATTTAAATCAAATGTTAATAAAATGTACTAAATATTCATGGAGCTAGTTGAAACAGATCATGGTGGATATTAAACTAGTGCTATATGCTACCAAAGGCTTACAGTTTTGGCTTTTTAAAGATCTATTATTTTGGTAAACACTACAACCAAGTTTGTTCAAATAATACATTCCTAAATTGCAACTATCATTATATCTCAGGTCATATCATTCTTGTTCCTGGCTAGTGTTTTAACATTGAATGTCATACATATTACTCATGTTACTATCTCTATTACTAGTTTGAGAAGCTTATATTTTAGCAGACTGGAGAAAATCTGGAAATACAACAGTTTAATACAGAGAGTTTCAATGCATCTACAGTGACGTTCATGTAGGTAACAGAGGAGATATTGTACAATGTCATTTGGTGCACAGAAGAAGAATATTTGGAACAACTCAAGGAAGGCCAGGAAAGAAACCTAGCCCAGCTATTTGCTGAATCTGAATAGAAAGGAAGCAGTCACTGCCTTAGGTCTATTGCAGTTGCCAGACATATAGGAATTAAACAGTAACAGTGATTTCCACATCGACCTGATCATACTTTCTTTGAAAAAAATTACTCTATATTATGTGACTAGCTTTACACTTATCTTCCTTCTCATTTTCTCTCCTTATTTATTCCTAAATATCTATTAAGTCAAGGAAGAGTTCTCAGTTATACAGAGCTGTGTTGTACATTCGATGATCACAGAATATGTACGTAACCACATGTGTACCTAAGTAGCTCCAAAGCAGGTCATTTGCCTTCTCTTCCCCATCCTCCATGCTCATCTCCTGCAAGAAGCCAGATGACCTGTGCTAGAAGTCATGTAATTACATTCAATTTAGAGAGAGCTTCATGGATAATATCTAAGTAGAACAGCTGATTCCAGTTTGCTCGTGAAAAGACAGTTGGAAAAGAAGAGCAGAGATTAATGATGGAACCCAGCAATATCACGCAGAGTTGCAGAAGACAATGATCCTGGAATATTCACCACTGCCCTGAGTCCTTGATTTTCTCTTCATAACTTCCAGATTGTGTGACTGGAGTTTCTACTACAGAGTTTACTTATTTTACATTGAACTGTAAGCCCTCCAAGGATAGATTACTTTTATATATACCAAAAATTTGCATATAGAATAAAATTATCAATGGAAATGTTTTATTGTCATAGTTACTCCATATTAAGTAGAATTTGTTTAATAACTTACACTTTTCCACACATTAAAATTTAAACTTTTTAGAATTATAATATACTAAATATATAGAATTTTAATGTAGAATGAAAAATATAGAATTATACCAAATACATGGAATTAAAACATATTAAATATAATGCTCTTAATAAGTTATGAAATTTAATATACCAAAATGATCCCTCACTGACAACAGAATTATTTATTTAGATCCAACTTGTCTGTGATTTGATGTTTAATTTTTTAAACACAAATTACTCACATTTTGGTAAAGTGTAAACTCTACTAATATAGTTCCAATTATTATAAACTTGTCAATTTGTTATATGTTGTTTCTCATTTGTTCATAACATAGAACAGGAAGAAACACACAAAAAATGTTGCCCAATAGTAATTTATGTATCTGGTTCTCTTTTTAGTGGTACTAACAGTGATACTCAGTTCTTGGCAGTCCACCAGTGGAAGCATTTCTTCTGCCTCTTTCTCCCAACCCCAGCAGGCAATGAATGAAATAAAATGGTATGGCGCCTGTTTAGACACACTGTTGGAAAAGCAATGCCAAAATTGCCATTTGCCCATCTTTCTTCTTTTCTGATTTATTCCTCATACTGGTAACTGAGGTGGGAAGCCTATAAATCAGGCTCAGCAGAACGGGGAAGGAAATGCACACAGATTTAAATGCAGCCAAGAAAAAAAAATGCAACTTGATAATTATATAAGGATTTAATTTGACTGGAATATTTAATTTCGTGAACACATATCTTATGTTTTGCTGTCTGGAGAATAGAAATCTGTTAAAAGCCAGGCTCCAGAATGCAGTTTTCTGGCTGGCATAATTTCAAAATAACAATGTCTTCTTTCATATACCTGTCTGCCCTCTCTCTCAACTGTGGGCTCCTACACAATAAGAGCTGTCTTTTTTGGATCCTCAGGACATGGCTTACATTGTATCGCCTACTAATATCTGTTAAAATGAAAGACAAAGTATAGAATATTTGTATCACAAAATTTTTCCAGTAGTATATTTTGGAATAAACAGGGTATGAAGAGTGATATACAAATTCAGATCTTGGACAAGTTTAAATTAGAGTGAGGCTCAAAACAATTGTAGTGGGCCAGGGATTTAGCCCACTGGTTCCAGTGTGTGCCTGGCAAGCACAAGGTCCTGAGTTTGATTCCCGGTACCACATATCACAGTGCCGGGCATGGTGGCTTACACCTGTAATCCCAGTACTTGGGAGGCAGAAGCAGGAGGATTGCTGTGAATTCGAGGTTAATCTAGGCTACACAGTGAGTTCACAGCCAGCCTGAACTACAAAGCAAGACCCTGTCTCAAAAAAAAAAAAAAAAAAAAAAAAAAGAATGTAGTAATTGCCACCATTTTTAAGTAATTACTAATTTATTTCATTTAATCTTCCCAAGAAATCAACCATTCAAATAAACTCCAAAAGCAAATTTAATGCATTACTTAAAATAAGGTATCTTATTTATTCTCTTTGGAGAAAACATAAGCACTTCTGAAAATCTTCACAGCTCCTTGAAGGAAGGCCCTGTTTAACATAAGAGAAAGCCAAGATTCAGAGGGAGAGATTAAAGTAAAGTCACACAGCTAAATGCTTAATTTATGACCTAATTATCTCACTTTATGTTCATTCTATTATGCAAATTTGCTTCCCAAATGCTTATAAAAATATAGCTGCTGTCATACAAGTTTGTTATAAAGTTTACTTTTTAAAAACTGGGCAAAAAACCCTTTGGTCTCCTTTTTCAGAGTGATAGAATTTTCACTATAGAGAACTTTCCATGTTTTTAGACAGGCAGAATCAATATTATTAAAATAGCTTATTTCCAAAACTGATATATAGATTAAGCAGAATTCTAGTCAAAATACCTACAGCATTATTCATAGATCTGGAAAAAATAACCCTAGAATTCAGATACAGCCAAAAGAGGGTCAGAATAGCAAAAGCAATTCTGGGGGATAAAAGCAAACCTAGTGGCATCACAATCCCAGATTTGAAGTTATATCACAAAGCTATAGTGATAAAAACAGCATGATACTAGCACACAAATAAAGTAGATCAATGGAACAGAACAGAGAAAATGGAAATAACTCCAAGCACATTCAGCTATTTGATTTTTGACAAATGGGCCAAAAACATGCACTGGAGGAAAAACATCCTCTTTCATAAACAGTGCTGGAGGGCCGGGGATTTAGCTCAGTGGTTCCGGCGCCTCTCTTGCAAGTGGAAGGAGCCGGGTTCAATTCCCTGGTAACCACATACAATACCGGGCATGGAGACTCACACCCAGCAGCAACCAGTACCACATACCACAGTGCCAGGCGTGGTGGCTCACGCCTGTAATCCCAGCACTCGGGAGGCAGAGGCAGGAGGATTGCTGTGATGCGAGTCTGAGGCTGAGCTCAGGGCCAGCCTGAACTACAAAGCAAGACCCTGTCTCAAAAAACCAAAAATAAAAAAAATAAAAAAATAAAATAAACAGTGCTGGGAAAACTGGATATCCTGTGCAGAAGACCAAATTGAGACCAATATACTTATCATGTAATAAACTAAGATAAAAATAGATCGAAGACTTAAATGTTATAACAGAACTTAATCTGCTCGAAGATAAAATAGGGAAAATGCTTGAAGACATAAGTACAGGCAAGAACTTTCTAAACAGAACCAGAGGCACAAGAGATAGACCAAGAACCAACAAGTGGGAGCATAGCACATTACAAAGCTTCTGCCCAGAAAAGGAAACAATCAACAGCAGGGTGAAGGGACAACCTATGAAAAACAAAAAAAAAAAAAATTATCAGCTATCCCTCAGACAGAGGATGAATATCTAGAATATGTAAAAAAACTGAAAAAAATTAGACACCCAAAATAAAAGACCCAATCAAAAAACAGACAACTGATATGAACAGTGCAAATGCAAATAAATACACAAAAACATATTCAGCACTAATCACTACAGAAATGCAAATTAAAACAACCCTGAGATTCCAGCTTACTCCAGAAACGATGGCTATCGTCAATAAATCATCAGATGTCAGTGAATGTGTGAAGAAAAAGGACCTTTCTACCTTGCTGGTGGGAATATAAACTACTTCAGCCACTATGGAAATCAGTGTGGAGATTCTTCAAAAAGTAAAGATAAAAATTTCATTTGATCTAGATAACCCCTTCTAGGTATCCTCCCAAAAGAGTAAAAGTCCTCGTATTACAAGGATACATGCATATTCATGTTTAGAGTACCAAAATTTATAATAGTTAAATCTTAGAAATGGCCATGCTTATCAACAGATGACTAGATAAAGAAAATATGGTACTTATGCACATGGAGTATTATTCTGCCATAAAGAAGGATAAAATTGAGGTATTCAGAGGTAAACAGATGTATCTTGAGACCACAATAGTAAGTGAAACAAATAAAACACCTAAGCTTAAATATTGCATTGTTTCTCTTACATGAGAATCCTGAAATATAAATAAAGAGCAAAATAAAAAATAGACAACAACTGGAAGTAGGGAGAAGTTTTCACATGAAAAGGGTCCAAGAGAGGGATGAATCAGGGAGGGATAAGAAGGGCAGAGGGAAAAAAAAAGAAGAGGTATTATGTAGTGGACCAACTCCCATGATAAATGTAATCATTATGTATTGTAAACATGTAGCAATAAAAAGTAAACAAAAAAGGAAATCGTAATGGTGACCTCACTGGCTAAAAATATATTTGCCTTTTTTTCTCTATCACCCAAATGATCCCTAGCTCCTAGGATCTATAACATCATACCTAGCAAATGCACAAAATACTTCATGTTCTTTATTTACTGAAAGTAATTTTCTTAACTTCTAATTATTAGAACTCAGACATATATGCATGTGTAAATATGTATGTTTCTGTATACATGAGGCTATAGATAAATATGTGTAGCAGCTAGAAGTAATTTCCTGTACCTCAGTAACCACTCCTATATTCTATATCTTGAACAATCTACCTGTATGTATCATCCATAATGCCTTGGCTCCTGAGTTACTTCATATTGCCTAACTAGGACCTCTAATTGTTCCTGGTTATTGCCCACTACCTTTACATTTATAAACAGCTTTATACATCTTTAATTCTCCCTATAATTTTCAGGCTTGTGGTTCAAGAATTCTTATGATCAGATATTTTAGTTAATTTTTACCTCACTATTTTGAAGCATTTTTATGTAATTTAAGTAATTTAATAATATATAATATTTCATGGGATAAGAAATCATAATGGGAAAATACTGATGTGTTTACCTACGATTTTTTTAAAAAAAAATTTTTAAGTATCAAAGGCCAACAGCTGGGGAATAAACATTAACAATACCTAAGGGGTTGGGGATTTAACCCAGTGATGCTGCACCTATCTCGCAGAGGTAGAGTCCTGAGTTTGATCCCAGTACAGGAAAAAAAAAAAATACTCAAAAAACAAAAAATTAGTATCTGTAATATTCAATGAGCTCTTATAAATCAACAGGTGAAGGATAAACAGTAACAGGGAAATGGACAAAGGAACAATTTACAATGGAAAAATGCAAGTGAATCATAGGCATATGAAAAGTAGGTCACCTTGCAAGTAATCAGTGACTTCTAAAAAGCTAATAAGGTAGTACTTTTTGCCAACTGACAGTTTCAAAAGGGAGATAATGCCTTAGGTTACTGAAAGAAGGAAAACATATATATACACTATATATAGAGAGAAATAATTTTTTCTAGATAGCTATCAGCAATAAGTAGCAAAATTCAAGATTACTTTTCTTCATTTGGGGCAATAGCATACTTTTAAACTAAAAAACCAAAAACTCATGAACCAAAACAAATATTAAAACTGTAACTCAGAAAAACACTTCTGAAATTTAAATACATACACTCTCAAAGGACTATACTTAAAGTGAATGTCAAGTAAACAATTAGTGGATATCTAGAGAAAATGGGCAAGTCATTTATCACAGAAGAATCAAACTATAGTCGATAAAAAAGACAAATATGTCATACTCAGTGGAAAAGATGAGCTAATGATAATCTAAGCAAAATAACTTTTTATACAAACTTCAAAACATTACTAACAGGCAAAAAACTCATAGATAATGCTGCCATGAACTCTTGAGAAATTATTAGAAAATAAGACATAAAGAGCAAAGTAATGGATTTTTCCAAAGATTACTGCAGTGTCTTCCATCCAACATGCTCTTAATACTATGTAAACATGGTCCTATATGGAGATAGTAACATAGTACCCTTGAAACTGAGCCTTCTCTTTGACCCTTCATAATCAATAAAAATATGTGGAAGTGATGCTCTAAGAAAGACTTCTAAGGCTAAATTTTAAATATATATATATTATATATATATTAAATATATATAATATATATATAATATATAATATATATAATATATATAATATATATATGTATGGAAGTAAGCAGTTCCTCCCTGTTGGGGATGGATATTTGTTCTTCTGAATGGCATCGACTGTATAGGAAGACTGACTAATATAAGAACTTCACATAGTCTCTAAGGATGACAAACCTGAATGACAACTTCAGTCATCCAGTCACCACCAAATGAGTCACAAGACCTGGAAATAAAAACTCCGTGGGTCTCAAGCTCATCTCATTCGCCAGTTGAATAACCTCAATTAAAATCAGATGGGAGGTGGGGCCGGGGATATAGCTCAGTAGTTCCGGCGCCATAGCTCAGTGGTTCCTGCGCCTGTCTTGCAAGCACAAGGGCCCAAGTTCTATCCCCGGTTACCACATAACAATACTGGGCGTGGAGACTCACACCCAGCAGCAACCAGTACCACATACCACAGTGCCGGGCATGGTGGCTCACACCTGTAATCCCAGCACTCGGGAGGCAGAGGCAGGTGGATTGCTGTGATGTGAGTTTGAGGCTGAGCTCAGGGCCAGCCTGAACCACAAATTGAGACCCTGTCTCAAAAAAAAAAAAAAAAAAATCAGATGGGAGGTAGCTGACACCTGCCTAAATCCATGGAATCCAACAGTATATTAACAATTGCTGTGTTAAGCCATTAAGTATTTTTAATATGGTCAAAAATACAAAGTTTACCATCTGAGCTATTTTTAAGTCTATAGTACAGTAGAGATACCTGTACAACATTGTTACACAACAACACTCCAGAAATTTTTAATTTTGCAAAACTGAAATTCCATTAAACAATGCCGTCATCCTCCCTCTTAGCCTCTGTGCCACCATGCTGCATTTCCAAGAGTTTGCTACTTTATATGACTAATATAAGAAGGATCATGTAGTATTGGTCTGATTGGACTGGCTTATTTCACTTAGCATCATGTCCTCAGAGTTCATCTATATTGGAACACATGACAGAATTTTCTTATTTTTAAAGGCTGTATAGTACCTCATTGTATGTATTTACCATATATTGATCATCCTTCCAGCTACTGATGGTACATTTTGGCCACTGTGAATAATAATGCAATAAGCCTAAGTTTGCAAGTATCTCTTCAAAGTCCTGAAAACAGTCCTTTTTGGTACATACTCATAGATGGGATTGTTACATGGTAATTCTATTTTTCAATTTTTTGAGTAACTTTTACATTGTCTTCCACAATAGCTGCATCATTTTACATTCCTACCAACAATACCTAAGGGTCCCAACTTCTGCATGTCCTAGCTAATGTTTGTCATTTTCTCCTTTTGTGATATTGGCCATCTTAACAGATACAAGATGGCATCTCACTGTGATTTTCATTTGCATTTCCCTAGTGATTGCTGAAGTCAAGTATCTTTTCATATTTTTTTTATTATTTGTATATCTTTTTTGGAGGAGATATCTATTCAAGGGTTGTGCTCACTAATAAGTTGGATTTTTATTATAAAGTTGTAGGAGTTAACTATATCTTTTAGGTACTAATTCTTTATGAGATATACAATCTGCAAATATTTTCTTCCATCTCATAGACTGACTTATCATTCTGTTGATTATGCCCTCTGTTATCCAGAAGTTTTTCAATTTGATATAATCCCATTTGTCTACTTTTGCTTGTGATGCCTATGGTTTGGGTGTCATAACCCAGGGGTAATTGTTAAATCCAATATCAAGAAATATCTACATGATTTTCATTATGTGGAAGGATTTTCTTACCAATCCTAGTTTTCTAAGTGTTTTTTTATCATGAGAAACAATTTTTCAAATGCTTTCTTCTACACTATCTGAGACAATCAGGGGCTTTTTGTCTCTGGGTTAATATGGTTACACTGCTCTGATTTTATGTTCACAGGTTGTAGTATGCCTAGCCTCTCTTAGATAAGTTTACTTGGTCATCACATGTGGTCCTTTTAATGCACTATTGAGTTCAGTTTGTTAGTACTTAGTTGAGAACTTTTGCATTGATGTTCAACAATAGCCTGTAGTTCTTAAAGTGTCTTTGTCTGATTTGGATATGAGACTAAAGACTCTTCATAGAATGAATTTAAAAGTACTCTCTTCAAATTTTTGAAAGAGTTTGAGAAGGACTAGTGCTAATTCTTCTTTAAAAGTTATGTAGAATTCTCCAGGGAACTCACCTCATCCTAAACTTTTCTTCGCTGAGAGGTTTTGAATCAGTAATTGTCTTCATTACTTACTCTTTCATTGCTGGGTTAAAATACCCAACATCCACAACTTAAAGGAGAGGTTTATTTTGGCTTACATTTCAGAGAAACTATTTGACTTCTAGAACTTTCATGAAGGCTTTTTGAATTACTATACTTGTAAGTCAATGTCTCTATGGGAGAACAAGAAATATGACTTCCGATTCTGCAGTCTGGTCAATGTTTTTGAAAACCATTAAGTTTTGAAGCACTGTTACCTAGACGGGAATGACAATTCAAATGACTAAAAAGACATCAGCATAGGGACCGCTGGCACTATTCAAGGTCTGTACACATTATAACAGGACATTCAACTAGACACTGTGTTTCTAATGGCAGAGGGGACATTCTCTCTCAAAGTCTAGATCTAACTATCTGTGTACAGAGAAAGCAGATGACCGAGGCTCATATTAAACAACAACGGAGGACACAGTGGACAATATTTGTAAATCTAGACAACAAGTCATTCAACAAACTGCAATGGAAAAAAGCAAAAGGTAAAGGAAAATAAATCTATAGAGTAAAAGACCTAAGAATATTTTTAAATGCCTGAGATGTAAGTCATATTTCTATTCATTTATGTAATGTTCCTCTTGCATACAGACACTCCTTCCACAATAAGTTCAAGGATATTACCAGGTATTTATATAACTTTCAACAATATGTCAAAATACACAAGACACAGAATATACAACTTTTGATTGAGCAACAATTCATACAGACATAGCAATACACACATATATTGAATACAGTTATTTGCAACACCAAAAACAAAAGTAAAAAAAAAGAAATTAGGCCTATTATTATGAGGCCAATTAAGTAATAATAAATTTATGCAACAGCATGTTGAGTCATTAAAAATTGGTATGTTTATTAGTACGAAAAAATTTTCAAGCCATATAATTAAGCAAAAAAATACAGGTTATCCGATTATATGTACACTGTAAACTCATTTATTTAAAAATCTAAGTGTCTATATACATGTAGAAATTTATCTGCAAGAATTACAAAACTTTGATAGAAAATTAATACCTGCAAGAAATAAGGGCATCAATTCTTTGGGATGATACAATGTTTATTATGTCTTAAATTTATTTATTAAGCCTGTGATATATAAGGACCACTTTCACTGTGGGTGTCTCGCACCTGTGCATGACACATCTTAATTCTTGCTTATGCTCCCTGCCCTTCCTGACCTCCTTCTCCCTCGGTCTCTGGGTCCTCTTCTGATCTGCAGTAGAGCTATCTCCCTCTTTCTTTTTAGCTATTGTTTATGTTGGTTGTAACTTTATTTTTTCTTCAGATTTCTCACATGAGAGAAACTACATCATATTTGATATTGTATGTCTGATTTATTTCACTTAATTTTATATTTTCAAAGTATATGCATTTTCCAACAAATAACTCAAATTTATCCTTCTTTATGGTAAAGTAGACTTCTACTTTGTTTTATTATCCTTTTCTTTTTTGTTAAATTTTCTACTTGAGTTTATGCATGCATTTTATTTAGCGAAAGTTTTCTTTTAATTTTTTATCTTCTAAAAACAACCTATGAAATATAAAAAATCCTCTCTCTTAATCATTTAACATCAACTTAATACAAACAATATCACCGTGTTCTCCAAAGATACAGAGAGAGAAGTATATTTAGAAGTAGAAATATGCACACCTCTGCCAGTATACATTGTTCAAAACACTTTGTAAGCCGGAATTCTTCTACCTAGTAGTCAACTCATTTTTGAGAAAAAAAAAAACTGCTCATTTTTGGGTTAGAGATTTAGCTCAGTAGCACCATATTGGCCTGGTAAGTATAAGATCGTGTGTTTAATTCCTGGTACAAAAAAAGAAAGGCTTACTTTTTGAAAATCGGCTCTTTCAGCAGGTACTGTGCAGGATGCAACACGAGCTCAGTGTGAGAGGACCCTGGAGAAACCCACATCCCGAGTAAATGAGGGACAAAAGTGAACAAAACAGACATGGCCCCTGTCCTCCCAGCACTTATGTTTTCAAGGAGCAACAGCTTTTTCAGCTAAACAAATTTCTGCTAGTTGTCACAGGGTAATAATGATGAGGAAAACTGACTCGGCAGCCCGACTGTCTAGGTTTTAATCCCACTTCACCTACTTACTGGCTATGGAACTTTGAACAGTTAACATTCTTTGCCTTCGGTCCCCCCCCCCCCAGGGAAACAATATGGTATCGACCTACGAACTCACAAAGTGCTTAGAAGAGAGCTCACACATATTAAGCACTCAAATCCACACGTTTAGAATTTTATTAAGTTTTCATAAATATGTCAGTCTGATTACAACAAAGTATACATAGCCACTTGACCTTTTTGCTCAACAAGGATCTAGCATTCCTTATATGTAGACATTCCTGAGAGAGGCTGGAAGCCTGTGGCTGGAAACCAACACCCCTGACACCTGACTCTACTTGGCAGAAACGCGGTCAGATCAGACTTCTGACATGGAAGCTCCTGAAGAACCCATCGCACCGAGTCTATGCCTTTGCTGGTCACTATCTCCCCTTAAACAAACAAAAGTCAGCTCCAGGAAGATAACAGCACCCGAAATAAAAAATACTAAAGAAAGAGTTTTTTTGTTTTTGTTTTTGTTTTTTAATGAATGAACAAAAAGAGCTCCTTACACCACCAAAACATAAATGCAGTATAATCTGAACTATTTTTATTAAGCTTGTAAAGCCTTGGATAAAATTTTTAGTATTTTAGAAGCTATGGATGAAAATCATCAGTCACATACAGGGCTGTCCACCATACTGTTAGTATGTTTGGATATCATAAAGCAAGAAGCATCTTAGCATTTGCGATCAGTGAAAATAAATATTCTTCTTGGATTCTTCCATTCTGGTGTTCATTTTATTACTGGGTATGAAATAAATTATTTTGATTTTTCTGCTTTGAGAGAAAAAGAAATGATCAAGTTCTATTATTTTGGAAATAATATTCAATTATGTCTATTTCAAAGCTCACATATTAAAAGAAATCTGGTTCACATATATAAAATAAAACCCATTGATCAATTTAATTAATATGTTCTAATAGAAAGAAAGGAGGCAAGGATTTAGCTCAAGTGGTATTATGCCTACTTTGCAAGGGCCTGAGTTTGATCCCTAGTACCACAAAATAAATAAATAAATAAATAAATAAATAAAAATAAAAAGAAGGAAGGGTGGATTTAAAAAAGGAAAGAAGGAAATAAATAAATTCGTTTTAACACAAACAGCAAAGTTTTGTGCTTGCATTGAATGACCAGAAAAAAAAAAATGTTCACATCCTCAAGATCCTTATTACCTAACTCACACAACTGTGCTTACAAATTAACTCCAAAGAAACAACACAGAAAATCTTTCAATTATATTCTTTCCCTTTGAAACAAGTTATATACATTTCTATGGAAATTATTTGCTGTGATTTAAGATTAAGGACTTAATGGAAGCAGCCAGAGTGGGGTTTTTCCCTTACTCTTATGTTATCTATAGGTGGAAAATGAGACACTTTGATTATGCAAATTAAAGCAGAATCTATTATCTCCCTCCTGATCTGTGTCCTGATCATGAAGGGTTTTTAAGCAATATTAGTCCTGCACATTAAGAGTCACTCTCAGTTAACTACTGCCACTAACCGATGGGCTCTCTTTGCCCACTCTATCAGTTTGACCTGGCTTCCACAGCTTAATGGTCCTCCAGGCGAAAAGAGAAAGCTGATCCATCAGGCCCACATTAGCATACAGTCACACTCAAGCTTATTGATGTGCGTGCAGCACAACTACCATCCCCAGCACCCGGCTCAGTCCATTATTTTCATTTTATCTCAAGTCATTTGTGTGGCTTGTCTGCCCCAGTTAAAGCTCCAGCAAGACTAGTACTTAAATGAATTTGTGAGAAAGGAAACAAATGCCCCCTGAACTTTCAGCACTTTGCTATCAAGGCTTGTAACATAAAATATACTAGTACTCTTAGGTCCACTTAGTGAGCGTATCAATAATAGCCTATTGCAGGGTGGGGGAAGTCACTTACCATCCTACCCGCCAACAAGGACTGTGATGATTAAATGATTTTTTTAACTGTAATTTTAAAGTACAGTTCTGATTTTGCTGAAAGCTATTTATAAAACTAAATTTCATAACAGCTACATCTTTGCTGCTTAAATACCTTTCTCTTTTAAAATACAGAACACACACTAAAGTAAATGTTCCCAATAATAATACATTTCATCACCTAGGAAAATGTTACATTTAATGGTAACAAGAAAAACAACAATCTATAACAACTAGGAATTTAATGTGCACAAAACCCCATAATAAGAAGGGACTTAATGTGTGCATAAACCCTGTAATGGGTTTGTATATAATCAAGCATTTGAGGTATACATAAAATCACTTTAATTGTAAATCTTTAAAATGAAAATAAAGTGCTTCTGTAGCTGTTTTGAATATACAACAACTATTGCAATTCTAAAGCTAGTCTTCAAAACTATTTTTATGAATTTACATAGTGCTCAGAGCTATAATTCTAAAGGAATCTGAAAAGAGTACTATTCCTAAACCTTTCCCTTTTTTTTCTTTCACTTAGACAAAATCCAGAACTACGAAGGTATAACAACAAACTCATATCCAGAGGATAACCAAATAAGAAGTTGGTAGTGAATTTTTAAACTGTCAGTCACTTGAAATTCTAGAATATAATATTTTTGACTTACTGATTTATTTTTGTACTTGGAAAATTAACATCCAACTTAATAGACCATATATACCAACAATTCTTTCTCTTTATTTGGGTCACTAGAGCCTTTAGAAATCTCATACTACTCTTAACTGAGAAGAAAACAAGAAATTGAACCTATGGCTTGGGGTATGTGAGGCAGACTCTCTATCACTAGCTAGACATCCAGCCTCAGAAACACTTTGAAGTAATTTAATCTATCAAATATTGCTGTAGAAGCATTCATCTCTAATTGCCTTTCATCCATTTTTCTCATCTCCTTCACACAGAGACTAGCAAGTTAACTTTTGTAAACTGCTAAAGCACTCTACAAAAGCTGCTTGTTAGGATAAAAAAAAAAGACTGACATTTGCAATCTTAACAGGATAAATGATCAGATAAAAACTTTTTTCTTAATGCTGTTTTCAACTCTGAGAAGCACAGTAAGATTGAACACCACAACCTCCCACAAGTAGATTTTCTTTCTTTTTCTTTTTCTATTTTTTACGCTGGTGGACTGGTAAATTGAGCACCTACTTTGTGTCACACACTGTTCCCTTACATGAATAAGTGAAATACGCCTCTGAAATACACCACAGGGGTTAGCCGATCACTGCCAATTTACAGAGTCTCGGGAAGCAACAAAGAAACTGTCTATAGGTCACAAAGCTCCGAAGTCCTCATGTTGGTCTTCAAACCCAGACTATTTTGGATAGCTAACCTACATTAGCTCCACCCACAGTGGAGCTCCACCCACATCATTGTGGCAACTTGTGCCTTGCTTCCAAAGGAATCTCAGAGCTCACTGCCAGTTCCAAGGACATTTGGTAGCCTTCAGCAAGCCATGGAAGAGCTAGCCATCTCAACCTGATAATGTCTGAAATTTCTATCAAGAGAAGAGAATTTTCAGAAGCAGAAACCAATCTCTGAGGCTTTGAGATCAATCTTTAGTTTCTTTCCTTTTTTCCTTTTTCAAAAATTTTTAAGAAATATAACCTATGGAACGTTGGTATCTGCATAAGGAGCTGAAAATCATCCCTGGTCTTCCAGGAAGTGATGATTACAACAAAAAAGTCATCTCTAAAATACATGCAACCACGTGTGCTTTTGTTTGTATGCCACAAATGGTGTAGGACTGCTAAAAAAGAAACTAATTATTGTAGTGGCCTGTAAGAATAGAAATGGCTGGGAATAGAAAGGAGACTTTGAATCTTATGACTGTATGACATACTTAAAACATACATACATATAAACATATATAAATAAGTCAGTCTCAACTGTCTTTATGATGTATGCTTGTGACTATTGCCATAGCTACAAACTAAACAAGAATTAGCTTATGAATGCTATACAACACTAAGTGTTCTAAATAGAATTTATTCTAATGATAGAGCAGAAAATCTTGCGTAAGTGCATTACAATTAGTATCCCAGATACTAGCTTCCTAGAAAACATACTTTAAGTGGAGGAAAAGGAATCTTTAAAGTAGGATAACTGATTACAGGTTTCTCAGAAAAGGAAAGAAAAAGATTTAGTATGGGGATTTGTGCTATTATTATAATAATTAAAATCAGGAAGACACAGACAGGTAGCCTGATTCCACCAATATATATTTTATATTTTTACCACATAAGAAAAAAATTGGTGGCTATCTCTTTTATTTTTCCCCTAATTGTTTTCATACCAAGACAGAAATGATATGTAGGAGAAAAAAAAAAAAAACTTGGCTGCAATTAAGTCTTTTCACTTCATTGTCTCTTTGTTTCCTCTCTTACAGAATGTGCATACTTACATAATAAACCTGAGAATCAGAGGGGAAAGAAAGCTTAAAAAGTTAACAAGGATCTCAATATTCACCTACTGCCAAAAAGAAAAGATAGTTAAATGCAAACTGGTGACCTATTCTTTACCATCTAAACATTCTGTTGCTTTTCTTAGTAGAGGACTAGACAGTTGAGATGCCCTTAATTATATCTAACTTAAAACTCATATTACCTAAGAATATATTCTCTCTCTTTCTCCTATGTACACACATAAATAAATATGCTTTCATTTAAGTTGCATCTATCATGCATCTGATATTTATTAGCAACATATCAGAATTCATGTGGACTTACATTGACTAAATAATAGAATTGTATGGGGCATCATTTTGGTGAAAAAAGAGGTGATGCAGGCCGGGGATTTAGCTCAGTGGTTCCAGCGCCTGTCTTCCAAGCACAAGGACCGGAGTTCAATCCCCGGTAACCACATACCATACTGGGTGTGGAGACTCACGCTCAGCAGCAATCAATACCACACACCACAATGCCGGGCGTGGTGGCTCACGCCTGTAAGCCCAGCACTTGGGAGGCAGAGGCAGGAGGATTGCTGTGATGTGAGTTTGAGGCTGAGCTCAGGGCCAACCTGAACTACAAAGCAAGACCCTGTCTCAAAAAAACCTAAAAAAAAAAAAAACAAAAAACAGGTGGTGGATAGCATGTCACCTACTCTCAATAAATCTGGAAGAATAGAGTTCAATATTTTATAAATATCAACCCATGCTACTTAATATTTCTGACTTGTGGGCCGGGGATATAGCTCAGCGGTTCCGGCGCCTGTCTTGCAAGCGCAAGGGCCCAGGTTCGATCCCCGGTAACCACATAACAATACTGGGTGTGGAGACTCACCCCAGCAGCAACCAGTACCACATACCACAGTGCCGGGCGTGGTGGCTCACGCCTGTAATCCCAGCACTCGGGAGGCAGAGGCAGGAGGATTGCTGTGATGTGAGTTTGAGGCTGAGCTCAGGGCCAGCCTGAACTTCAAAGTGAGACCCTGTCTCAAAAAAAAAAAAAACAAAAAAAAAACCACCTAAAAAAAAAATATTTCTGACTCATAAGTATAAGTATTAATAAAATTGAAATGAATTCTTTCTCACTTTGTCCTTTTTTTCTATGTTAAGCTTCCTTATGATTATAATTGCCAATTAAAAATGTAAGTCTTTTATACCAAACATTCCAGATCTAGTGAATTCCAGAGTTAAATTTTTAAAATTGTAAAACTATGAATGTGACTAGAAAATGAATTTTGAAAGAACAACAATAGGATAGACATGTTCTTTTTGCATGTCGATCATTGTTCTAAAAATTTTTAATGTTTGGTTCATTTGATCCTTATATTAACCATGAGCGTTAGTCATTACTTTATTTATTTATTTTTATTTGGGACATACCAGGGATTAAGGTAAGGACTTTCATACTGAGCCACGCATCACCAGCACTTTTTAAATTTTCTTTTGAGACAGGGTTTCACTAAGTTGCCACACAGGACTTAAACTTGAGATCTTCCTACCTTGGGTACGATTTTTGTCCTTGCATGAGTAAAGAAGTAGGAGCAGAAAGTAGTTAAATACCTTGGTCAAAGTCATTCAGCTAGAAGAGATCAGGCTCCAGCACACACAGTAACTCAAGATAGAATGTATCTTAAATACCACGTGATATTCACTGCCGAGACATTTCACTTTAACAACATTTCA
>PVIR01011486.1:0-46831 GCA_004026965.1 Petromus typicus
TTTTTTTTTTTTTTTTTTTTTTTTTTTTTTTTTTTTTTTTTTTTTTTTTTTTTTTTTTTTTTTTTTTTTTTTTTTTTTTTTTTGAGACAGGGTCTCGCTTTGTAGTTCAGGCTGGCCCTGAGCTCAGCCTCCAACTCACATCACAGCAATCCTCCTGCCTCTGCCTCCCGAGTGCTGGGATGACAGGCGTAAGCCACCATGCCTGGCACTGTGGAATGTGGTACTGATTGCTGCTGGGGTGAGTCTCCACGCTCAGTATTGTTATCTGGTTACCGGGGATCGAACCCAGGCCCTTGAGCTTACAAGACAGGTGCCAGAACCACTGAGCAATATCCCTGGCCCAGCAGTGTTTTATTTTTCTAACACTGTGGTCAAATAGAAATATAATATAAGCAGTATCTTAAGTGCATAATTTCTAGCACATCAATGAAATTAAAAAGAGAACTATGAAACTCGTTTTAACAATATTTTTGAGTCCAATCCTTCCAAAATATTGTCACATTTGACAATATAAAATAAATTAATGATGAACTACTTTACAGTATTTTTCCATACGAAGTCTTGGAATCTAGAATGTGTTCTACACTTACAAAACATCTCTATTTAAACTCTTAATTTATATATATAAATATATTTGTAGTTATTTCCGATAACTACAAATTTTACAACAGGAATAACTATTAAAACAGGGATAATGAAAAATAATATATACTATATATGAAAATTAAAGCTATATAATATATATTATAAATATATTTATATAATTTTATATAGATTTTAAATGACCAATGAAAAGAGAGATACACCAACTGTTGCAAACTTAAAATGTTTCAATAACTAAATTAATTAACATTTTAAAATTAAATCTAAATTAAGTAAACTTTTTCTGGAAAACCCATGTTTAATGATTGAATAGAGATTCAATTTGATGGGTTTGTCAAAACAATATATTTAACACAATGACACACAAAACTGAGCTTAATAAATCATATAGGGACAGGAAGAGAGATAGAAATATATAATAAATTTCCTGTCATATTTAGACATTACAGCATTCTTGCATTATAAGATGAATATGTCCTAATGTGTTTCAAAACTGGTAAAAGTAAGAGATTCATTCAGGTCTGGCCACAAACAACTGTACCTTTATGATGCATTATTTTCCTGTTACAGTAGATCATCCCAGAACTTATGCACTGCATGACATCTATAGCTCTTTTGATTTTTTTATTTCATATTTTTCATTTGGTTGTTTCATTTTGACACAGGTCCTGCTAACTTGCTAAGTTGCCTGGGCTGGAATAAAACTTAAGATCTTCCTATCTCAGCCTTCCAGAGTCCTAGGATTTTTTTCCTGTACTTCCATGCTCACTTAAAAAAAAAAATTTTAACCTGATCACAATCCACAATATTTTCCTTATTATTATTGATAAAGTAAATTATTTTAATTAAGATGATATGTTATTTTAAAATTAATTTTTAAATGACAAGATTTAATAATATTTTTAAGGAATTTACAGAGGATTCTTTTTTTTTAAATTATCTTTATTGGTACATTAAATATACACATCATGATTGCACTCCATAATGGGGATTTGTACCAGTATAAGACACAACTTAATTCTCATTTTTTCCCATAGCCCCACCCACCCTACCACCCCCCCATATATATATAACATTTGTTTCCTTACTTTTTTGTTACAATGTTGAGATTACAGAGGATTCTTAATTTGATATAACATTTTTCTTTATTACACTACAAGCATTTGTACTTTTGAGTGATTTTTCTAGCTCAATCATCAAGTAAAATAAGCAATTATTTAATTTTTGAGATTAATGTTTCATTTAGCTGGTACTTATATTGCTCCATTTCATTAAACATAACAAAAATATTTTAAAATATTAAATCTCTGATACAGAAGGTTGTCTTGCATCCTTAAGGTTGTTGATTAATCCCCACAATTCTTACAATGAAACATTTCTGTAATAAAAACTCACTGTGACACTGATTTCTTGTTCTCGAAGACAGGAAGTGAAAGAGCCCCGTTTGACAATAATTAAATTTAAGTTTGTATTTCATATGTCATAATAATGAAAATGAGGATTAAAGTCAAGAATTGCATGACTAAACTTGTAAGAAATAATTTATATTTAACCTGAACATACAATTTTTAAAGATAACTAAAGTCAATAATGGCATGAACAATTATTCTGAAGATTTACTGAAACTTTGTAGGTCAGATGGTCTGTCACAAGAGACAAATTGGTTTAAAGAACTTTAATGGCAAAAGGGCTTCCTGCCTGAGTAAATAGTATACGTTGCAACAAATCACAAAACAAAGCCAGGAGCTTCTGTAACCAGAGATGTCCATAAATGTCAGAGCACCAGTCAATCTAAAGGTGAGGGCAGGTACCTCATGCAACAGACCCTTCTAGACATATGGGAAGAAATCGTTAAAATTCTTCCACTTTTGAAAATGTTAGTTGTGTCATCTGTAGGGCATTTTAACTTTGACAATTTGATTAAAGTTATTGCCCTGATGAAGTTTTCATGCTTAGAGACACAGACCCTTCTTTCTGAGCTCAGAAAGTCAAGTTTTTCTGTGAAATAAAATCAGGCTTCATGTTTTCAGTCATTTTGTAACACAATTTGAAATTTTTCCATTGAAGACACTGGAGCTTTCTGATTTATTGGCCTATTACAAATGGGGTGTCTCAACGACTGTTGGGTGAAAGGCCTCTTGTGATACACAAGGGTCCCAATTCAGGAACAGACAATGACCTTAGAATAGCTACAAATACATCACTTTAATACATTTGTTACGGAAGTTAGATACATGCATTGTTTCTATAACTCTTCCTGTAGTAAAAAATAATTTGAGTTTTTATCGTTGCATTTTGCAAATGACCAATAAAATGAATAATATATAATCCTCATAAACAAAAAAGACCTGAACAAAAACTTTATTAGAAAATGTAATAAAAATAGAAGTATGACAAAATAACTTGAAAAAAAATGAGACAAAGACTAAATATCTTTCTTCTAAAATTATATTCAACTTGTAGATAGTATTTGTGCATGTGTGTTGCAATGTGTCACTGGTGATTCTTATCATTTCACATCTTGTTCAGTAAACTGATTTGTTTCTCCTTGCCTCACTTTCTCTATACTATGGTATTGGAAGACTTAAGAAAAAGTATCTTGAATGTAGAGGAAAGTTTGCATTTGTACCTGGCCAACTGGACATTTTTCTCCAATGTCTGTAGTGACAGAAATTTCACCTTTAACATGATTTAGCATATCATCTCTCTCATCTCATCTTGATTTTACAGGAGCAATTGGATAGCTAGCTAATTTCTGCAAACAGCCTATTCCATTTTCTCAAAAAATACGATGCAGCCTGGATTGGAAAAGGAGATGGAAGAGGGGAGGAAAGGACAAGCAAAAACAGAAATGGAGTGGGTAACTGCTGAGGCATGGCTAATCAGAAAAGACACTCTGTACACATTATGGACCCATTGTGATAATAAAATCCGAATCAAATTGCCTATCCAAACCACTTGAGACACTCTACATCTTTAATTTTTAAATATATGAAGACACTTGACACAGAAGAGGATCAATTATCATGAGTTTTCGTGCAAACACTTACTTAAGCAAAGCAGTGGGTTAGTGTCGGTAGGAAAAGTGCAGGCTTGCACTCACATAATGGCAGCTAATTACACTATCCCCGAACCACTTTCCAATGGCTTCATTTAGCAGTAGTGGCCATGGCTGATTTATATGATTCACTTTGAGGAGCCTGAAGTAATAACAAATTCATGTGTTTGTAAGAGAAAACTGGTTTTGATCATGAGACCACCAAATCATTAAAAGTTTTCTAGTTAACTTTTTGTGTATTCAAATCCTTGAAATGAATAGTGTTATGATATCTATAATAGATCAGCATTTCCCAATATGAACTAGAAAAAAACTTTAAACTTGTACATGTACAAGTAGATACACAGGAATTCAGACATCCTTAAATAAGGCCCCATAAAGTAGAGTGCTTTGCTTTATAAAAACACAATGACTTACTTTCTGTTAATAACAGTTTTTGAGGACTTACTAATTCACTGGCATGTTTCTTCATTACCAAAAGTAATTTGATTTTTATTATTAATATTAATATATTATGCAAGACTATTTGTCTGACCTAACAAAACACCTTCCTTTTTATTCTACACCTAAACATCTTAAGAAACAAATATTTTTCTATAATGTAAAGTGAAAAGGAAAAAAAATGGTGAGTTGGTCTACCACACAAAGAAACTGAACATTGAGTTCAGGTAAACAAAGAAGAAACTAAATGAAGATTGTCTCATTTCTGCTGAAGAGTGAAAATAAGCAGACCACCATGGGTTACTTACACTGCCTAGAGAAAAAGCCTGGAGCTCTTGCATCGCACTGCCTGTGTGAAAACTGTCTAAGTAGACATGATGTGGGAAGACTATTTTAATCCCTACTTCTTATCACAGTACTTTGCCTACTAAAGTGAATTTAGTACTAAGGAATGAATTTTTTCCCTTATTATTCTACCAATCTAACGTTTCCATAATAGTTAAAAATCAATCCATTACACATAAAAGTAAATTTATGACATGGTATTTTCCAGAATTTTTTCCAAAGAATGGTAATTTTGCAAACTTTGCTTACTGAATATGCTCTCAGTCATTAAAAAAAAACATGTGCTTTTAGCCTGTATCACTGTCACACCTACACAGGTGACAGATGTGTTACACTGGGCTCCTTCACATATAGTGACTCTGACTTAAACACCAAAAAGAGAATATGTTCAATATTTTTCTGCTATCAAGAAGTTAATCAAATTTCAGTGTCTGCTCTTTATTTTCCAGCTTAAATGAAGTAACAGAATCTTATCAATACTCAACAAGTGCTACAAAGCATACATATTTACACCTTCAGTCTATAGCATGTCATATATGTAGCTATGTATTTAGAATTCCTGATTGTTTTTCTATATTTTCTGAAGTTTTTATTTATTTCTAGAATAAAAACATATTAGGACTAAATAAAAACATATTAGGACTAAAAAACAATATTTTGACAGTATCAAGTAACTTATACTTGGTATAACAGAGAGAAAATTATCACACTCTTGCTTTCTTGATTCCAGGTAGAGTTCTGGGAAAGGCTATATAATTCTCTATTGACACTTGATCCTAAACAGTTAATGAAGTAGTGTTTCTTTATCTGTGTTGTGGTCAATTTAAGGGTAAAAGGCTGTTAGCAAAGAGATGGGAACTAACAGCATTACATGCTACAAAAGGCAATTGAATGGGCAATTTTCCTAAGCCAGAGCCAAAGTAAACCCCCTCCGTGTCAGCCACATGAGAGTGGAGCTGTGCAATCGTTTCCACGGGGCAAATTCCATCACCAAAACTGAATTCTGTAGCCAATTGTATGGCGGCATGAGTCTGCCTCAAGTGCAAAATTTAAATGTTGGGTAATTTATACATTTTTTCTTCCAAGAGATTAACATAAACAATGAACTTTATTAACACAGGTGTATATGCTTGACTTCATTAAAAGAAAACACCTTTCAACTAAAGAAACCAGCACAGCATTATTTGGAGATGCTGGTATACTATATGTTTTAGCATTTTATTAATAAAACCAATGGAACTAAGGCTGAAAATCCTATTTCAGAATCCATCTGTGTTTTATCTTTTAAATAAAATATGAACAAAATAGTGTGTGAAATCTAACTATTGAATGTTGAATGTTATTTTCATGCTTTCACAGTGTTATATATTTCAAAAATTATCTCTTCATATCCAAAGAGATAAAAATGAAAAGTCCAACTACTAGCAATAAATTACATTTACAACAACTGTTTTTCCCTTGTGCTATTCCTGAAAACACAAATTGCATTCATTAAATCCTAAAAGTTAAAAATATATAAAACCAATGTGTATTAGATTAAAAAATTTAAAAAAAAATAACTACTTGCATTTAATGCTATTATTTATTTCAAGTTTTGGATAAATTTTTATCACTAGACTTTTAAACTCAAAGGTATGTATTCATTTTAACCACGTGATTTTATTAAAAATTGACACTTTTGATGCTCAAAATCATTCAGGTCTACTTCTATTTAATTTTACCATTTATTTGATTTTATTTTAAAATTCACTTTATTTTATATACATTTTATGATAATATTCGACACTGAGGGTTTGTACTAGTACATTCCAGATCTTGGTTCTCATTTTCCCCATTTCCCTGCCCTCCCTACAACTGCCACTCCTAATCATCACTTAATTTTAAAACAAACTAGAATTGAGAAGTGCATAAGGTTAGACAATCATCTATTCTTTATTTCATGAAGTTGTAGACCTAAAGCAAGCAAACAGTTGCATCAGTTATATAAGACAACTCCTCCTCATTTGTCTGTTAAATGGGAGAACAAACAGAATATTTAGATGTTCCATTTTCAAATTGTTTTGCTTTGTGATTCTTTAATGGGATAAAGCTTAAAACAGTAGTAATCACATGATTGATAATTGGGAACCTAGGACTAATAAGGAAAAGAACTAATAAGGAAAGTATGACATGAAGGAAAACTGACTAAAAACAGTTTGGTTAGGTTCTTAAGAGCTTGTAGATGACACTCAGCTGGGATAATTGGAAGAGAACTTAATGAATGAGCTATTTACCAAGATGTGTGCTGAGTATAAAGAAAATGAAAAAATTTGGACCAGAGCCCAGACCGACAAATACCTGGACTTCTACTATTCACATTGAAATGCACTGATATATATTCTTCTTGGAATATAAATCAGAGGACAAAGTAGAGAAGGTCAAAGTGTGAATATGTGAAAGAAAATATTATTTGTAATACTCACTAAAGATGATAGGACAGACTCTGTATCGGAGGAGAAATAGCAATAGTTGTTGGTCCCTAGTGAAACAGAAATTTTGCATTGTAAAAGAAATACCAGGATCAAATCAATATACAGCACAGCCAAGCAGAATTATTATTCAAAGAGCAGGTTGGTGGTCAGTGGATAGAAAATTAATAAGAGCAAGCATCAGAGGCAAGTGGAATTCTGTTTAAATCAACAGCATGATTCCTGCTGAAGTCAGGCCAGAGTAATCAAACATCATTCATGGATGGTGGAGGACAAAAACCTGACTAGACCCTGAAAGTGGCCAGACACAGAGAAATAGATGGAGAATTCTTGATAAACTTCTTTAGTGGAATACTTATTGCAAATTAACTTTTGAGACAGCACACATATGGTCATGCAGAAGGTTCAGGAGCCTAATGGAAGAATTTCCTGTCATTATAAAGTATTAAGTGGAAGCTGAGAGTAAAATGCAGACTGAGAAAGAAAAGATTAAGTGAACTAAAAATTGAATTAGAATGAAAAAATGAACTAAAATTTAAGAATTGGGAGTGAAAAGATATAAATGCAAAGGCAAGAATAATATAGACTGAAAATATGAATTAGATATTTAATATATTGTGATGTCTAATTTCTGTAAAGAAAAAGCATCATTAGAGGAGAGCAGAGAAAATTGAAATAGAGAAGTTGCAAGTGTTAGGTACACAAACACATCAGAAATAAGGAAAGTTTTGCTATATAAACTTTTTGAGTAGAAAGAAAGTTCTATTGGGTTATATATATATGTATATATATATATATATTAGAAGGGAAAATTTCCAGATCACTACAGTCTTTGACATTATTCATTTAATAAAACATTCAGTATTTTCCAGAGTTGTCACAGGAGAATCTTGCAGGATCTCTACTGGGGCTTAACTGTGCAAATTTTGGCTTTCTACTGTATTCCTATCTTCTTTGATCTAAGACCAGCTTCATAACATTCTTGAGGAGTTTCTAGGTGCCTCACTAACACACACCATGTTTATACTAAACTACCCCTGACTTACTATTTTTATTCTGATATTTCTCTGTCTTGTTTCTGATTACTTGATATTTTTTTCTGAAAACATCTTAAAGCTACATGCAGGTTACACATGAGGCATATACTGAGGAAGAGAAATTGTCTCCTGGTATTTTCAGGGAAGAATGTAATCTGTTTCCTGTTCTGAAAGTCTTCTTTATCTCCCACTAGGATGGTTCATTGGCAACTTCTCTTTAGATTTATTTTCTAGTCAAAAGCATAGGATTTTTTTTCTAAAGATATTATCAAATTAAGGATGAAATAATTTTTGTTTACAGTTTAAGATTGTGCTAATACTTGTCTTGAGGCCACACTAGCCTCAATTTCTGAATATAGAAAAAGTTTCTTTTAGATTGTTAAAATGAGATATTCCATGATGATCCCAATGTGCAAATTTTGACTGCCTAAAATGTCAACTGTTAATATTATTGCTCTCCAAATAACTGTCTCTAATGAGCTGACAATTTAATGTTACAGATGGTAAATGAAGCAAACTGTGGTCAAGTATGTTCCATTTCAGATGAATATGAAAGAGTAACACTGCTCCATTTAAGTTTCTTGGTGTTGATGAGTTAGGAAATCTCTAATGACAGCTGATTCCTTTCTCAGAAATAACAAGTATTTACCTCCATAATCAAATTTTCAGTCCAGAATAAAAATGAATTTTAGTTGTGGTCTTAGCTTTCCAGAATTTATGCTTAGTAAACTACATTTTGGAATGAAGATGTAAATGAGTTCTAGAATATACGTTGTATATTGTGAAATAGAAAATAAAGTGAAACTGGGTGAAGGGGCACATAATGAGGGGGAAATAATGAGACTATAACAAAAAATAAAGGAAACAAAGCTTATATATAGAGGGGACAGGGGTAGTAAGGTGAGTAGGGGCATGGGAAAAAATGAGAATTAAGCTGTGTCATATTCTGGTACGAATTCTCCTTGTTGAGTTCAATCATGATGTGTGTATGTAATGTATCAATAAAGAGTTCAATTAAGAATAAAATAAAATAAATTGCATTTTAGCCTCAATTTAATCATTGAAATAGAAATATTAATATTAAAGGGTTAAGTTCTATAGATTTTTGAAAATATTTGAGACATAACTTCATAAGAGGTCATGAAATGGATGCCATTACTTTATTTGTACAAAATCTACACATAAAAGGGTGGTAATACAGTGAAGGGACTGCGCAAGTGGACTTTCCCCTTGGCCTGACATGGCAAAGAGTGAGAAGTGGGAGCTCGTTCCACAGGTTTCCAGAAGAAATTACAGCAGTAGACTGTCCAGTGAGTGTTGTCATCTACAAGGACAGTGCAGGGTTTCACTCTGATGGGAGTTCCTTCCCACAGCAGACAACAGGCAGAGAGCAATCCCAGCACAGGCAGCCACCACATCCCTGGAGAGTTTGGGGTTGGCTGGCATTCCAGGAAAGGGTTGGATATTAAATCTAAGACTCAGGACAGCTTTGGAATGACTTCATTTCAGGATTCCATGTGTCTGAGTCAGAGACAGACACTCACAGAAGATGGATACACAGAGAGGAGAGATCTTCTGAGGGAATTAGGCTCTGGCAGGAAGGACACAGGCCCTCCCCCCTCTCAGCCAAAGTCAAGCCTGACATGAGTTACTATGAATTTGAAAGTCTTGCACAATGAAATGTAGAATACTGGGAAAACTTTTAATTTTAAAAGAAATACACAGATTAAAAATAAAAGAGTAGAAAACAATATTTCACACAACAATCTGGAAAAAAAGTGGATTTCAAACCAAAACTGATCAGAAGAAACAAAGAAAATCACAACATATTGGTTAAGGGGACAATTTGAAAGGAACTTTTACCAATTATAAACATATACACACTTAGCACCAGTATGTCCAATGTCATCACACACTAATGGACCCTGAAAATGAGATCAACACCACCAATGATATAATGGCATAACTTAATATCCTACTGTCACAACAGATAGATAACTGAACAAAAAAACAGCAAAGAAATGCCAACATTGAAACAAACCTTCAAACAAATGGATTTAACTGATAACTACAGAATGTTTCACCAAACAACAGAATATACACTCTTGTAGAGGCACAGAAGACTTTCTCCAAAGTAGACCATGTGCTACACCATAAAGCATGCTTCAGTAAATCAAAAGAATCAAAATTATGCACGCATGTTATCTGATCATAGTACAATGAAACCAAATATCAATGACAAAAAGCCCATAGAAATTATACAAACACATAGAAATTAAAAACACTCTCTTTACCAAAAGGTTACAGAAAAATCCAAAGGGGAAATTACTTTCTAAAATTAAATAATGCCTGTACAACATATCAGATTCTATATCAATGAAAACAATCCCAAGAGCAAAGATCACAGCTATAAATATCCACATCAGAAAAACAGAAAAAGATCAAATAAATACAATAATTATAACAAAAAAGAAAGGAAACAAATTTTATGTATATAGAGGGTTGGTAGGGTGGTAGGGCTATAGGAAAAAATGATAATTAAGTTTTGTCTTATACTGGTACAAATCCTCATTATGCAGTGCAATCATGATATGTATATGTAATGTACCAATAAAGATTTCAATAAAAAATTTTTTTAAAAAGAAAAAGAACAACAATTCAAATCAATAGTAGAACAAGGAAAGAAAATATAAGGATCAGAGAAAAAGTTAATGAAATTGATACTAATGAAGTGATACAAAGAATCAATGAAACAAAGAGCGAGTTCTTTGAATAAGTTTGAGTTATTTATACTCAAATGGACATAACGTAAGGATATACTCATGAATGAAATAAACAGACTGCAGGTGTATAAATACAGTATCTTTTCTCTGGTATGAGAAACTGAAGATATAAATGAGTTACAGAGTGTATAACAGACACTGTGAAATAGAAAATATTTAAATGGTAAAGGGAAGTAGGCATATATACTATGGGAGAAAATGCAATAATAAGAAAAAAGGAAATAAAGCTTATGTATATAGAGGGCAGAGGTTTGTGGAATGGGCAGGAGAATGGGAAAAAATGAGAATTAAGTCTTGCCATATACTGGTACAAATTTTTAATTTTGATTATGTGTATATAAAATGTACCAATAAAATCAAATCAAACTACTAAAAAAAGAATAAACAAAACTCACCAAACTCTAGCCAAAACTTACCAAAAATGAGAAAGAAAAGACAGAAATCAATTCATTTAGAAATGAAAACAACAACATTGCAAACATTTTGCTGAAATACATAATTTTGTACCAATTTGAGAAACTATACTCAAAAAATTTTATAAGAAATGAATAAATTACTGGAATGACCAAAATTGAACCAAAGAGATACAATAAAACTCCTGAATTATCCAATATCTTGCAATAAAATTGTAAAAGAAATAAAATACTATGAACTAAGAAAACTTCAGGTCCCATTATATTCACAGCTAAATTCTACAAGAACCTTACATAAGATCTAATAACAATACTTTTCAAATCCTTAATTTTATTTAAAAGGAAGGGGTATTTCCAAAGTCATTCTCGAAAGCTTGAGTTAGCCTGATCTGAAGCCGGAAAGGGACTCAAACAAAATAAAGAACTATTGGCCAATCTCTTTAAGGGCCACAGCTGAAAAAAATTCTCACAAAATAGAAGCAAATGGGATTATGAGAATAATATTTTTTTTAAAAAATCATGATTCAGGGAAATGCAGGACAAGGCAGTGGAGACAACAGCATGGGTGAGGCTGCCCACTAATGCCTGCTGCATGGCCCTACCAGGTCCAGCTCACCTGGTCTGTTTCCCCAGGCCTCTGGTGCAGCCCATGATTCAAGAAAGAGAAACTTACGATATAAATGAGTTCCGAGCATATTACAGACACTGTGAAACATAAAATATTCAAATGGTAAAGAAGGACAGGAGTATATACTGGGGGAAAATGTGATGGTAAAAAAAATGAAACAAACATACATATAGAGGATGAGGAGCTGTTAAGGTAGTCAGGGGAATGGGAAAAAATGAGAACTAAACCATGTTATATACTGGTACAAATTTTTAATGTTAATTGTGATCATGAAGTGCATACAAAATGTAGCCATAAAGTCAGTTAACAAAAAAAGAGATCACACACCATACCCAAGCAGGTTCCATCCCAGGAATGCAAAGATAGTTGAACTTACACAAATCAAAAAGTTTAATAAACCACGTTTAAACAGAAGAAATGACAAAAATGACATGATCATTTCAATAGATGCAGAAAATGCCTTTGATCAAATTCAAAGTCCATTCAAGATAAAAGCCCTAAAGAAAATAGTTATAGGACCTTATTTCAATCTGATAAAAGTCATTTATGATAAACCAATGGCCAATAGCATACTAAATAGAGAAAACTTGAAATATTTGCCTTTAAAATAGGAACAGGATAAATATGACCACTATCACCATTTCTTTTCCATATAGTTCTTGAAATATTATCCAGAACAATCATATAGAAGAAAGAAAAAAATTGTTTTGTACAGAAAAGGAAAATTGTTAAGTTATTAATCAAAAGTGATACAACTTTCTACTTAGGAGACTCAAAAATTCCACCAAAAGACCCCTACAATTAATAATTAAGTAAAGTCACTTACTAGGATCCCTAGGCAACACATAAAATCAGTAGCATTCCTGTTTATCAATAAAGAAACTCACCAAGAGGGAAATAATACTTTTCACAATAGTACCAAAAAATGTTAACTATCTAGGAATTAACCTAACCGAGAAAATGAAAGATCACTACAGTGCAAACTACAGTACTTTGGCAAAAGGAGACCAGAGGAGCTCAGAAAAGCAAAGATGGCCCCTGTTTCTTCATAGGCAGATCCATTGGATTAGAATTCACACAGTTCTGAGTAAATACCTCAGGCGCTGCACCAGGGTCTCCACCCCGGACCTACACCTGGCACTGATTGCTCCTGCACCTCAGTGTCTCGTGGATCCTTCAACTTTTCTAGGTCCACAGTCAGCACTGCACCCTTGCTCCTCTCTGACCAAGGCTCACTTGTTCTAACTCAGTCGCTGGCCTCTGCTTGACTCTATCGTGGGTTTTCTTGAGTGACTTGGTTTGAGAAAGACGATGTTTGTAAGTATCTCACTTGCTGGTCTCTATCTGCCAATAGTAAGAAAGTTACAAAGAGGTGGGCGTGGGAGCTGCTGCTGCACGGGGCCTCTCCCCTGGGGGAGCCAGGTTACTTTCCATAGGTTGCGTTTCCAACTCTTGAACTATGCCAGCGCTGAAATCGAGACACAACCCCGGCTTTCCCAGAAAATCCCTGACAGTGAAGTTTATCCAGAGTTTCTCCTTCAACTTGCTTCCCATACTTTGGTTTTGTTCACTCCCCACTTCTGCGTGTCTCCTGACCTTTTAGAAGTGTTGCTGCTACTAGCTCACTATCTTACAATTTTTATGGTATAGTTTAAAAGGCAGAAATTTTTAAGTTTCTACGATTTCCAGTTCATCGAATTTTATTCTGATTTCTCTTTGCTTCCTATAATTCTTTGCTTATATGAAAATTTCATTTTTGCCCTAAAAGTTTAAACTATTAGGATTTGATTTAACCCTTGATCTATTTCAAGTTAATATTTTAAAATGATGTAAAACAGGATCAAATTTCAATATTTTCTCTAACAATTTTGATTTGTTCCAACATCATTTATCAAAAATATCATTTTTCTCCTAGTAATTACCTTAAAACTTTTGTGAAAATTAATTGACCAATGTTTAGTTTTAGTTTAGAACTCTCCACTATTGTAGATATATTTCTAGATACCGTAAATCTTTTTTTTTTCTTTTTGAGACAAAGTCTCACTTTTGTGGTTCAGGCTGGCCCTGGTACCTGTAGCCCAGGTAAGCCCTGACTGCACAGTAATTCTCCTCCCTCTACCTTCCAAGTGCTGGGATTACAGGTGTGAGTCACCTGTAGTCATATCTAGTGTTGTACATGGTTACTGGGGATGGAACCTGGGCCCTTGCTCTTGCAAGGCAGGCACTGGAACCATTTAGCTAAATACTAGCCTATAAATCTCATTAAAAGAAATATTTTAGCTGTTTTTATTCTTTTGCACTTTTATATGAATTATACAGAAATTTGTTCATTTCTATAAACAAAAGCACATTGGAATTTTAAACATATTTGAATTGAATCTGCAGCTAAATTTGAGAAAAATTGACATGTGAACAACATTGAATGTACAAAAATATTATATATTTTTATTTATTTACTTTTTTACATTGCCTCAAAATTGTTTCTAATTTTTTATAACTGTGTACATCATATATTTTTCTGACTACACCTTTAAATGTCTCACATTTTTAAATACTACTATTGTTTTAAATTTTTATTTTACAAATATTCATTACATTTCATTCTTTTAATATTTATAAATAGCTACTATATACCTCACTTGCTTTATTCTGACATTAAAAGAATGAATAAACTCAATTCTGTGTTTTTAGTTAACATATTTTGAGGGGGAAGGCTTTACCTGGAATCAAACTCAGAAACTCTCATGCTTTCTAGTCAGGTGCTGCCTGGCTGAGCTACATTCGCAGCCCTTATCTCTTTGTTTTTAGAGTTAAGTTATATATTAAGCATTGGGGTCCTGTAAGGTGAATAAGAAAAGATTTCCTGAAAAAAAAAACTGCAAAGGAATCTGGAGGATGAGTAGGAATCAGTTCCTGAGAGAGGAAGGAAACACTCTAACCAGAAGAAAGAGCACTGGTTAGGTCCCTAATCATCGGGAAGTAGGTTCTGCTTTTATTCAGAATGGTTTCAGAGAGAACTACAGCATCTCTGTGATTTCATTTGAAAGCATCAGTATGGTTGGTATGTACAGAGCACACTGAAGTGGACACGCCACAGAGTTGTGCGAGAGTGCACGCTGCTGGCTTGGACTATGGTGGTAATTTTAAGATAGTGAATAATGCCTACATTCAGAAGACAACTCTGAAAAGATAGAAACTAAGAGGATTTGGTAACAGAACTGTATGGCAAATAAGGGAAGGGGAAAGGGGAGAAGTTGGAGATGGTATCAAAGGACCAAATATATGACAAGAGGATTTTCAGGAGGAGATATAAAATAGTTCAAGTGGTATGTTGGAATTCAGAAATAAGTGTAGGCTGATGATAAATATTTATTTACCAAAGAAGAATAGCTGTCAAATGACATCTTTGATGAGAATGAAATGAATTAGTAGAATTTATAGAATGAAAGAAAGAGTGGACCACTTCCCATTCCTTCTAATTCAAATACCTTTTTACTATACGTTTATCAAAATTATTCTACTTACTTTATATATTTATAGGTGTTTTCATTTATGTCAGTTTTTCCTGATTCTTTCTTTTTGTACATATGTAATTTTATCTTTCTAGTGCTACCATTATGAAGTTATCCATCTTTTATTATAATTATTAAATTATATGTTATTAAAAGTAATCAGAAGAAATATATGATTCTCTGTCAAAATGCAAATAATCCCTCAAATGACATTATAAAATTGACAACTAATACAGTTGTTGAACAACTTTCAAGGTGGTATATTTGCTTTGTGGGAAAATTAAAATGTGAAAATATACCTTCATTTAATACACTGGGGAAGAAAAAATGAGACTAACATAAAAGAGACAGTACATATCTATACAGTATTAAAAGTGCTTAATATATAAAAGATTATTATAGAAAATCAGCTTTATAATTATTACTATTAGAATATCTAGTTATAAATAACACCAGAGTTTCAGAGATTTCAATACTAAATAGTATTTTACCACAAAAAGTGAAAAGTATGAATTAGCTTGATCATATATAAATTATCCACTCTCCTTTTAGATGTCATGTATTACTTAATTTATTCAGAATGTCATTCTTAATCTGGGAGCTGAGCCAGTAAATTGATTTCATTTTCATTACTTATAACAGCTTTTTGGATAAGAACCCTTGTTATAACTTGGTAAAACTGGGCAACTGTTTCCTGACAACCTACAGGAAAAATATGATTTCCTATAATAAAACACTGAGCTATAGCCAAGTCAAAGAAATATACTGAATTCATAAACAGAAAATTAAATGCTCTAATGTAAGATGAATATAGATATTATGGCGTCTGGAATTGTTCACAGTCTTGAGCTGCTATTACTTATGCAAAATGGCCAACAAAGATGAATGGCCTATTGTTAAGCCCATTGAAGAAAAAGCTTTGAATTCTAGCAGTGATTTTAATCAGGAATCATTATGTGACTTAGAATGAAACACTTACACATTCAAGCTTCTGTTTAATCAGTGAACTAAGAGAAGAATACATTCTCTGTTTTTTAACTCTTAAAGTTATAAAGAAAAATAATTCCAGGAGGCTTAGAAGGATTGGAGGGAGGGCAAGGAAATAAGGGAAAAAAAAGAGTAAAGATATATCATGTACAGGGCCGAAATTTAGCTCAGTGATGCCAGTGCCTTCCTTGAAAGCACAAGGACCCTACTTGGATCCCTTGTAATCACGTAACAAAACAATGCAGGGCGTAGTGGCTCACGCCTATAATCCCAGCACTCAGGAAGCAGAAGCAGGAGGATTGCTGAGTTCGACGCTGAGTTCAGGACCAGCCTAACTACAAAGTGAGACCCTGTCTCAAAAAACTAAAAAGATATATCATGTACAAATTCTCATTGATGAATGTGATACTGTATACCTAAAATGTACCAATAAATTCAATAAAGAAAAAAAGGCCAAAAAAATACCAGAATAGCACACTAATATAAATTTTAAACTCATGTAATATAAAATTATTTAAATCCATGAACCACTTAGATAAAATCTAAAATAAATTAAGTGTACATGGACTTAAATATTTGTGTTTTATGTAAAAAAGTACATGTTTACTAATTTGACCTTTTCCACTCTTAGGTTTGTCCTTATGAGCAGAAGAACACAGTATTTTGAGTATGAATATAAACTATAATTTTCAGATTCAACATCAGGATGGTTGATGGTAAATTGAAAAATTATCTGACTATGAAGTCTTAAAACACTAGAAAGATCCTCTTGATTCATCTACTAAAAGCTTCATATATGGAGAAAGCGGTTGCTCTTCAATTCTTCAGAAAAGAAAGGAACATTTATATCTTACTCAATGCTAAAACCTGTACACTTTATTAGTCCCTGTACATATCAATACTCATGGGATATCTGAGGAAGAAATGATACCAAGTTTATGCATATATCCACAGGTCCCTGTGAAAGCCTCTTGTGGTCATAGGTCTTTCCAGAGGTGGCTAGATCTAGAGTGTGTCATGCTGTTATGATATGTGTGGGTTGGGATTAAGACTGGGTGTTTAGGGCCCGGGATTTAGCTCAGTGATTCGGGCACCTGCCTTGCAAGTGCAAGGGCCTGTGTTCGAGCCCCAGTAACCACAGACAACAATGCCAGGCATGGAGACTCACACCCACCAGCAATCAGAACCACAGACCACAGTGCCAGGCATGGTGGCTCAGGCTTGTTATCACAGCACTAAAAAGGCAGAGGCAGGAAGATTGCTCTGAGTTCAAGGCTGAGCTCAAGGCCAGCCTGAACTACAAAGTGAGATCCTATCTCAAAACAAAAGAAAGAAAGGAAAAAAAAAAAAAAGATTTTGTAATTATTAAATTAGTACATTGATTTGTACTGGAATAGTTCTGGGAATGGACTATGGGAAGGTCCAACTTGGGCATGGGTGGCCCCAACCAATTGGTAGTAATCTGGAAGGGATAAAAGGAGAGGAAATCTACTTTTCCTGCTGGCTTTGTTTATGCTTGCTGCCTTCTGCCTGTGCTGCTTGCCATGGACTGTTTTATTTTTTCTGTTCAGTGCCCTTCTGCCATGCCACCTTGCCTTGGAGCCAGCTAACTATGAGCTGAAACCTCTACAAACTGTGAGTTACAGTAATGTTTTCCTCCTTTAACTCTAAATGTTGGCTATTTTGTGTCAGCAAAGGAGAAAAGTAACTGACACACCAAGCACTCATTTATTCACTAAATTTTTTAAAGTAAAAAATAGATACCTTAAATTTAAGTATGAAAATACAATTTAAAGAATTTTGAGATCTTCCAGAGATGAAACATTCATCAGATATAATTATAATAAAATACTATCTTGAAAGAACATCAGTGTTGTTATATATGGTATATCTGAATGAAGTAATTTTTGAGAAATGTATTCCTCAAAAGTAGCATAATGATTAAAATAATATTTTGGAATTATTTTGGAAATATCCAAGCTTTGGGTCCATGTGGTAGGCTGCCTACCACCTAGCTCCAAATATCACAGAGCTCAAGGAACATATGGGATCCCACACACCACCCACCCAAACCTGCAGAGCTCTGTGTCCCTGAGAGCTCTTTCCCATATTGTCCCTAAATGGCATATGTAAGCAGCTACAGAGCTTGCTTCAGAGGAAAGTCAAGAGCGATTAAGGAAGCTCCTTCAGAAATAAGCAGAATATTTAGTCCTGCTGCAATCTCACCCAGCATAACTGAAGTTGTTCAATTCTAAGATGGATTGGAAAAAAAAAAAAAAAAACCCACTGGCTAGTCACACTGACAGAATTGTAGCTGAAACTTAGTTGAAGTCTGCCTCCAAAGGGAAGGCAGTCTTTCCACACCCTGCAGATCCTAGACTCATTGGTAGGAAAAAGAAAAGATTTACTGATGAAATATGAGCTCAAATATTATTTGACATAATAACATAATAGTTGCGACCAAAGAAGACTGGAGCTTTTGCTCCTACAGGTGCTTCAAGGAAAAGTGCAGGTGAGTGGTGCTGAACACCAAATTATAGTCATAGCCAACGCCATATCACAAGGTGACAACCACTAACAAAAGATATCTCCATAATAGTGACAGTTTTCTATCTTATCCAATCTTTAATCCTCAGCAAAAAAAATGATAGAAACTGAGAAAACAGGATAAAAGTTGATCTTATGGGTTGAACTAGAGGAGGTTTAAAAAAACCAACTCAGAAACCAAGTAACTGAAATAGTTAAGGAGCTCAAAGAAGAAACAAATAGACGAATGCATAAGATATTCTGTGGGCTTAAAAGATGCAAAATACAGCTACAGGATTTAAATAATAAAATATTCAAGAAGTTTAATGAAGATATAAGTGAAAAGCTGGCTAAAATAAAGGAATCAATTCAAGACAGCAATGAGCTCTCTAGTGAAGAATAAGAGATCATAAAAAGGAATCAAGCATAAATCCTGAATATCAGAAATCCAGTTGAATGTATGGTCAGCAGGAACAAAGAGTTTGAGAATAGTAACATGATATAAAGATGAAGTTGATGTAAAACTCAAACAAGTATTCACTGTGGACTTAAAAAACAGAGCTCTTTCAAAAAACAAGAGCTCTGAGAACTGTATTCAATAACTGCTAACAAGTGAAAAACAAATTAACCTACAAAGAAAAAATTCCGAAAACAGAGAAAAACCCATCAGTTAACTAATTAAGAAAAACTGACAGAATTTTAATAGCTTTCTCAACACAAGACTTAAAATCCCAGAGATGTCCAAATGAAGTTTTTAAAACTTTAAAACAAAACATTTCCAATTCAGATTAGTATTTTTCAAAATTGATGGAGAAATAAAAACTTTTTGTGACAAACGGAATCAAGGGAAATTTATGACTATCACACCACTATGTAGAAAGTACTAAAAACAATCTGCAACTGTCAGGCTAAGATCATCAAAGAGCACAAAGGAATGAGTATATCTAATGAGAAAAATTATGAAACAGGAGAAAAGAATTAAAAGAACCAGCACTAGAAAAATAGTGCTGTGAAAGAATTCAGTGAATATCTTTCAATAATCACACTCAACATAAATGTTTGTAACTCCTAACATTCATCAATTGAATCAAAACACTAAAGCATAATTGAATCAAAAATTGAAACCCAACTGTTACCAATAACAGATACACCTTATCAAAAAAAAGTCACATAAACTGAAAGAATGGAAAATAATACTACACACAATGAGAACCCAAAAGCAACCAAAAGGAGTTATCTTAGTTTCAGACAAATTGGACTTTGAGCAAAAGTTGATCAAAAAAGACATAGAAGGTCACAATATAATGAAGAAGAGAATAATTTAGCATTAAAAATTATTATAAACATACATGCAACAAAATGACAGACTTCAATACCCCACTATCACAAGTAGATAAGCTAATCAGACTAAAAAAGTCAACAAAGAAATATCAGAGATAAGACACACCATCAAACAGACTCAACAGCTAGCTGTAGACTATTTTATCCAACAACAAAATGTGCATTTTTCCTGAGGACTACCTGGAAATTTCTCCAAAACAGGTCATATTTTAGGCCATAAACATGATAAAAAATATTTTAAAAAATTATATCCAAAGGAAGCAACAGAAACTATGCAAGTATACAAACACTAAGTAAGAGAGTCTTAAAGAATAAATCTGTCATGGAAGAAATGAATAAAAATGTAAAAGGTCCTAGAATGAAACAATTGAAGTACATCATACCAAAACCTCTAAGACAGAATCAACAGTTCTAAGACAGCTACTTTATACCTGAGAAGGCTATGTAAGAAAAATGTCGGGCTATCTCAAATAAATACCTAATGATAAATTTGAATCCTAAAAATATAAAAGAAAAGTACAAATTCAAGACTCATGTAAGGAAGGGAATTGCATAAAATGAGTGGAAAATAATAAAAGTGAGACTAAAACTATTACAAAAGATAAATGAAAGATTTGATTCTGTAAAGAAATAAACAGAATTGATAAGCCCTTTAGTAAATTTACCAAATAATAAAAGACATATCAATGCAATTAAAACTAAAAAAGACAAAAATCATAACATTTAAACAGATTATAAAAATTTCAAAAACTTATTTTCCAATTAATTAGAATCTACTAGAAATGTAGATTATAAAAACAAATAAATTATCAAAGTTTAACTACAAGTATATTAAAAACTCTGAATAAAGCAATACTAGGCAATAAAATCAAGTTAGTAATAAAAATGCTACCAAGAAAATCTACAACTTTATGTATTCACCACTGAATTTTATCAGTATTTTATGGAGAAAATAATCTAATATTCCTAACTTTTCCACAGTATCTATAGGTAAGCAACAGATGGATTCCTTGAAATTAGCATCATTTAGCCTGATAGTACAACTGGAAAAAAAAAAAAAAACACTATAGGTCTATTTTTCTTAATGAAAATAGTTGCAAAACTCTCCAATAAGATGCTTACAGGAAGAATTTAAAACTATATAAAACTATTACATATCATGACTAGTTTGGCTTCATCTCAGGAATGAAAGGATAGTATTACATATTTAAATAAATATATGTAATAGGTCACAGGAGTAAATGAAAGTAAAGATTCAAATCCCATGACTATATCAGTAGACGCAAAAAACACCTTTGACAAAAATCAAATATCCATTCAAGATAAAAATCTTGATTAAAATAAATGTAAAGTAACTTACCTCAAGTTGATAAATCCATTTATAACAGAGTACACTACTAAATGAGGAAAAAGCAAATGCATTTCCTCTAAAACTAGGAAAAGACCATATGTCCACTCTCATCATTCCTGTTCCATACAGTAGTTAAATATTTAGATACAGCAATCAATCAAGAGAAAAAAATAAAATGTACATGAATAGGAAAAGAAAGAAGTTAAACTTTTTTGATGTGCATATCACATGATTCTTTACATCGAATATCCAAAGATCAACTCCACAAGAAGACTATTACTACTAATGAACAACCTCATCACTGTGGCAGAATAAAAGAAAAACAGCACACAAAAATTAATAACCTTCAAACACACCAATAATGGATTCATTTATAAATAAAGAAAATCATCTTATTTACAATAACTTGAAAATTTTAATAAGTAGGAAATCTCATACTAAAGTCAGAAAAAAACCTCTAGCCAAAAACTATACTACTTGGAAAAACAGATTGTAGAGGATTTCAGAAAGCATAAACTCATCCATGTTCCCAGATAAGAAGAATCAAGTTTTCAAAAGGCCATATTACCCAAAGGGATATATAAGTTTAACATAGTTTTAATCAAAATACTGACAGTGTTGTTCACAGAACTAGAAAAAAAACAGTCCTCAATTTTATATAAAATCTGGAGAGATGCAGAATAGCAAAAACAATTCTGAGGGAAAGAAGAAGAAGGAAAAAAAAAAAAGGTCAAGACAGGAAGCAGAACAGTTCCAGATCTGTAGTTATACTAGAAAGGTACAGTCATACAAACAGCATGGTGTTGACACAAAAAATAGACGTGTGGGCAATGGAATGGAGGTGAAATGCAGAAATAATCCCATTATCTTTACTATTTGGTTTTGACAAAGAGATCAGAAATATGAACTGAAGAAAAGATAACCTTTTCAACAAATGGTGCTACATAAACTGGTTTTTCATGTACATAAAATGATTCTAGCCACATATCTCTCATCTTCTGAAGTAAAATCAAAATGCATCAAGAATCAAATATAAAAACATAAAGATTGAATATGTTGGCATACAAATGAGATTAAACTCTTAAAGACACAGACATAAGCAAGGACTTTTTTTTTTTTAACAGAACACCAATTGCACAAGAAATCACACCAAGAAAAAGCTCATAATATCAAAATAAAAATCTTCTGCACAGCAGAGCAGCAACCAAGAGTGTGAAGAAAAGACTTACATGTAGAAGAAGAAAAAAATTCGTAGTAGAGGACTAATGTCTAGAATACATAAATTACTTAAAAAACAGATTCAAAAGACCTAGTCAACATCAATCCAATTTAAAAATAGGCAGTTGAAATGAAGTAACACTTCTCAAAAAGCAAGTATAAATATTCAATAAATACATGAGAAACTGCTCATCGGTGGAGCTATTAGATAAATGCAAGTCAAAATAAACTGAAATACACCTTATTCTAATAATAGTGGCTGTTATCAAAGATCCAAATGACAACAAATTGGGTATGGTGAGAGAAGGAACCTTTCTACATTGTTGCTAGGAGTGTAAGTTAGTACAACTGCTGTAGAAATCAGCATAAATATTCTTGAAAATCTAAAATTACAAATCCCACATCCCTCTGTTGGGTATCTTCCAAAGATTTAAAGTCATGATGTTACAGTGAACACACATATCCATGCTTATACTAGTTAATTCCCAATAGTCACATAATGGAAGTGTCCTGTAAGTCCATAGATAACATACACAATGAAGTATAACTCTGCTATATATATAGAATAAATTTGCGTCATTTTTTTAGAAAATATATTGATCTTGAATCTTTAATTTTAACTGAAACAAATTAGATGTAGAATGATAAATTTCTCTTGGTTTCTATTACGAGAAACCAAAAAATATATGAAGAGAAAAATAAAATAGAGAAGGTAGGATACCAAAGGTAGACTTTATATAAGTCTGACAAAGGGGGACTGGAGAAGAAGATAGAGGAAAGTGTAGGAGAAAAGAGATGAAAAATGATTACTAGGAGGTAAGTATACATGCCAGTTCTCCAAGATGAGTGCTATTATTATGTATCACAGATATTTTTAAAGAACAAACAAACATTTTTAAAAGAAAATAAAACAGAAAATAAAAGAAAAACAACTTGACTTCACCTTATGTGTTTATGTATACTTAAACACATACAAACACATGTATACAGATACAACAAAATACTTATGTTCAGAACAGTTATGACTTGACCAAAAAAATACAATAAAAAACTATCCAAAATACTTGAACAGTGTTTTCACAGAAGGTATAAAAATAGTTAGGAAATTCATGAAAAATGATTAAATATTTAGCTATAAATATTGTAAAATAATACATCCACTTTGGAAAGTAGCTCAATAGTTTCTTATCAAAGTAAACATGCACATACTTTTATGTATATGAGCAAATCTCAAGAGGAACAAATGTCTAACAAGGACTTGCACATAAATATTTGTAGTACTTTTATTCATATTAGTTTTTATTCATACAAGTTCTAAATTATACACAACATAAATTTGCAACATAAAGTGGACATTTTTTTAAAAGCTGGTATACCTGTCTGCTGGAATACTACCTATCTATAAAAGGTAATGAAATAATACATTGAAGAACATCGAGACATTTTAAAACTTTACACTAAATAAAATGTATAGAGAAGAAATAGACCAAGAAGAAATGTATAGACCAAGATATATTCTAGAATTCCATTTATATCAAATTCTAGGACAGACTAAGGATGACATAGTAACAGAACAAGATCAGTGGTTTACCACAGCTAAGATAGACCATAAATGGTAAGAGGGAAATTTTCTAGAGGATGTATTCAATATCTCAGTTGTGGTGATAGTTATATGGATGGCTACATTTGTCATAACTTATAAAACAGAATTCTAGTGTGAGTAGTTTTATACATCTATTCAACTTCATTAAAAGTAGAATAAATTTTAAAACTAAATTTTAAAACATAATGTGTAAAAAATTTATTTTAAAAATTCTACGGATAAAAGATAAATTAAAGACTCTAAGAAAAAGAAATGCTTTAGCCCATACAATTGACACTGTATCTCATTTCATAATGCAGGGAAATGGGAAGATTTATAATAACCTCCATATTTTGTTTGGTTTACCTCAAAAACAACCCCTAACCATGTTCTGTACTCTTAGGAACTCTTTCCTTGATCCTACTCTATACTTCTCCACTAAAATACATTTGACCACCACTTTCTTCAAACTTTCAGGCTTGGTTCCATATACGTATTTATTGACCGACAATCATTTTTCTATGTTTTTAAAATTTTTAGTGAGTGCTCTCTACAGCTCATGATATTATATGATCTTATGCTCTTTTGGGAATACCATATTCCTGTTCTCTCTCTCAAGTAAAGACTCTGCAATGATCTTTGTACTATACCTAATATAATTCAGAGCTGAGTCCTTGCCTTCATTGTTGCTTAACGCTGCTTTTAGACTACTACCTTCACGGCTTACCCCATTCCAGTTTATCAGTCCTCCCAAACTGCAATACTATCAATCAATCTCTGTGTCGTTTTTCCTATTTACTAATAATCCTGACACCAGAGCACATTGTTCCCACCTGGCTGAACTGCATTACTTTCTTTCATTTCTACACTTTGAATTTTACATCTCAAATTGTGCCTCTCTAATAGCACTTTCCTCCATTTCATTTTAACTGCACACTGCTAAAACCACAAAATAAACCAGTCACATTAAAATGCCTCAAAACTTTGACTGTCTAACCACAATCTAAGATTCTAGATATACAATTCTGTTGTTGCAATTTCATTAGTTTTCTGAACATAAATGAGTCCATTGCTACCCTGATTTTATCATAACATAGTCCATACATTTATTTATTTTACTCCACACCCCATAAAATTATCCAATTAATATAGTAAATAATTAAAAGTAAAGAAATATTTCCTTTTATGTACATATTTCTACTATTGTAATCTATTTGGTTCTATATCATTTTATTTATATTAGTTTGCTCTCCATTTATATCACTATCATCTATTTTGATTCAACAAATCATTTTATTTGCTACATACGTCCATGCCTAAAATGTCTTTCTCACACAAATATGCCAAAGCAATATTTGTGAACAGTATAACTCAGTAGTGCACAAAACACCCTCAAAATCATAATTTAAAAATTCTCAAGAAGGATAACAGCTAACACACACATATGTTATATCACTTATATATATTTTGATCATATATATATATATATGTGTGTGTATCACTATATTTTTAGAGAGATATAGCTCAATATACACAAAAGAAGAAAGAATAAAGCCATGATCCTTGTAGATTCCTATGAAATATTACTGTTCTTATTTTGCTAATGTGGAAACTGAACATACAGAAATTAAGTAATGTTCCCCAGTCTCATTCATAGCTAGAGAGTTGGAACTGAGCACATAGAATTTAAATTTTATCACTTTCCTTAAACAATAAGCAAGATATGCTCTTAGACACTGATTGGCTTTTTAAATTTTTACATTTTAAGGAAGAGCTATGAAATAACAAAATAACATTACTACTGGTTATATTCATAGTCAGATTTTTTTCAATATACTGTGATATGTGTTTCTGTCAAAATACATGCTTAAAATAATCATAGCAAAACTAAACATTTGTTTATATTACTATATCATGGTCAGACTGCTCAAAAATTCATCACTTAATGCCTCATAATAAAAGGTGGCCTTGTGTCCTTATAAAATTAATGGACCTCCAGCTCATGCAATTATTAGTGAGAAAAAATAAAGTAACATTAAAAAATGTTCACAAAAATTCATGATTCTTTTGTTATTTAATGACATCGGATATTTGGAATTAGCCTGTCTCTTTGAGAAGACCTCTTGTTGAATGTGACATAATCATAGCTCAGTGAAGAATCATACAGCTTTGAGACAAACTGCATTCTCCATAGATGTCACACTTTCTCCACCATGCCACGTCAGTGTCACTGAGCCAAGGAATGTTCCAATATTCACCAAAGCTGGACTTGAATAAAGCTTTTACTTGCAAAGTCTCATGTTCTGATATTTATGTTTCACTATCAATCCAAAATACTACCTGTGTTTTTTGTAAAATGGCCCTTTGTTCTTCCTACCTGTTTGCAACTCTCATCTGATTCCATTCAAGTACCTCCAAATAAATACACTGTGATAATTTTGAGCTATTCAGATTATCATTCTACCCTCCATATGTACATAAATTTTCCTCACCAATGTAATCTTTTTATGCTCTTCATATTCATAGCTTACATGGACAACATTTAGTATCTTGTTCACCTTTAGAGCTAAGGCTATTGATTCAGAGAAGCTGTTCTTACATCTTTTTCCCATAATACTGTGGCAGCTACTTTACACAAATTATTCTGTGATTTTCCAATAAGAAAGGAAGTACAATAACAATTTCCATCTAATGAGCAAGATACTTCTAAGTTTTTGTAAGAAAAATTATTTCCCTTGCTTAAAACAAATACAAAACTTTCAGTCTTTGTGTCAACACATCCAGAAACCATTGTTCCTTACCTCCCAACACACTCTGTTGTAATGTCCACCTAGATATCTTTACCCTAAGCTAACTGTGGTCCCCGCCTCCACACATACCTTCACTGAAGACCTTTCACAGTACAGATGACTCGAAAATTGCCATCAGGTTATCTTATTCCTCTCCTTAACTAATTTTCAGTATATCCAGAAGAAATAGTAGTGCTTTGCAGTTTCTTGTGAATCTCTGCTGTGGCATCCAGAAGTCTTTGACTTCCTTTCAACCCCTGCTGACTCACCCTGCTTCAGCCATGTTGGTTCTCAAGCTGTTCCTGAGGCACAGCCATACACGCTCCAGCCTTACAGCCTTCGCACTTCCTGCTGCCCTTGGTGAGCAAGCCTTCCCCAAATAAAACCACCGTCTGGTCTGATCACCTGTTACCTTCTCTGTGAAACCCTTCTGGACTCCCTATTTTAAATTATAATTTTTATCTGGGACCACTATTACTCCTGTTTGGTGCTTTTTCTTTTGAACATGACACAAATTTTCATCTTATATAATTTATTTGTTTTATTATCTATGTCTTTCTATTGCAGTGTAAACTGATTGGGGAAAAATTTTGGGATACATTTCAGTTTTCCTGGGGGTATTTTTTTGTTTGTTTGTTTGATTCTGTTTGGTTTTGATTTGGGTCTGTTTGGTTTAGTGCCATGGCTTCATCTCCTGAAGCACCACAAAGGAGACAGTAGTTAATGAGAAATTCCTAAAACAAATCAATTAATCAAATTATTTCTTTTATTTTTTCAGTACAGGGATTGAACTCAAGCCCTTGTGACTGTGAGGCAAGCATGGAAGCACTGAGTTAAACCCCAGCCTCATTATTTTATATTAAACTGAGAAAAGGAAGGAACCAGTCTGATAAGAGAGAACTCTATTCTCCTAGAGAGAAACCTTTTTTGGAACCTCCCCTGTGGATAAGTAGATAGCCTTAATGTAGCAGACATTTGATTAACAAAAATTAATGATACAGACAACTTGACTAGCTAGAAAATATTTGTATAAAAATGACACAAAGGTGTTACTGAACAGCAAAGGGAAGATGGCAATGAGCTGCACAGCCACCTGTGTATCTGATTACAGTTAATAAAGCAGAATTTTCCACTTCCTGGTGTAGATGCATTTACAGTCTCTATCATAACACCAAATTACAGCCATACATTTAATAAGATAATAGATTTTGTACATCTGCACTTCCTGTAAAATAAAGCACCATCATTTTGACCTTTTTAATTGACTTAATCTGCCAAGAATCTGACCAAAGACTGTAACATTTTGACACTGCATTTTGCAAAAAGCTTTTATATATTGAAGCTTGATCAAGTTGAATAATATATGTGCAAAGAATGGAAATATGTACTTTGCTCAATATACTTTAATTAGCATAGTTGGCCTAGCACCAAAACTGACTAGAAGAGTTACATTTTTTAAAATATAGATATTAAACAGACACTTTTTCATGTAAGACATTAATAGTGTGTTTGCATGTGTATATACATGGTTCAACTGGGAATTTATGGATAAAATCAATCTATGAAGAGTAAAATGGATCATTGCAATGTGAAAAATAATGTCAAAAGGAAGTCCAGTAATCGAAATGCCATTAGAAAAAAAGTGAGTAATGCACAAAAAGAAGTAAAGAAGCATTATTTAAAAACACAAACTTGGGACATTATGAGTGAATAATCTATACTAATATTTATAGGTTAGTTATCAAGGTTGTCTGAGCTAACAAAAAATAACTAAAATTAATAAGCCAATGCCATTCTATAGAACACTGTGGCAAAGACAACATATATATAAATTTATGATGTACTTCCATGAAAAGTGGTAATGGCTGGCATAAAAATCAAACAATAATAAAATCTGTTGCAGCTGCAGAGAAACGTTGGTAGAATGTAAATTAGAATAACAACTATAGATACCGATATATGGAGATTCCTCAAAAAATTGAATATTCCATGTGACACAAGTATTCCCCTTCCAAGTATTTTTCCAAAAGAGTTAAACACATTACATTACAGTGATACACACACTTCCATGCTTAGAGCAGCACAATTCATAATAGCTAAATGTTAGAAATGGGCTACATGTCCAACAACATGTGAATGGTTAAAGAAAATGTGTCATTTATACATAATGGAGTACTACCTTTCTAAAAAGAAAGATAACTTTGAATCATAACATTAAGTGGAATAAATCAGTCTCTCAAGCTTAAGTATCACATGGTTTTTATATAAAAGCCTAAAGTATAAATAGAGAGAAAAATAAGAGATATATAATAGTAAACTGAAGACAGACTTTTTCCAAAAGGGAAGAAGGGGCTGGGATTTAGCTCAGTGGTTCCAGTGCCTGCCTTGCAAATGCAAGGTCCAGAGGTTGATTCCCAGTAACCACAAAGTGAGACTCTGTCTCAAAAAAAGGAAGGGGGAAAACAGATGGTGGGAGATGGGAGGGAGGAGAGTAGAAAGAGATGAAAAGAATTAAGATACATTCTGCATATGTATCAATTTCCTACAGTGAATGTAATCATAATGCACTGCAAACATGAACTAATAAAAAATAAATTTTAAAAAGATTATGAAATGATGATAGGAATCATGGGAGTTAAGCCCAGTTTCCATGGAATGCAAATAAACAAACATCTATGTAAATGTAAAGTGAGTAACTCAGAAAAAAGCATACACTCGCAATCAAATATATTTAAAAGATAATGGTTACTGTGAGGTTTTAAAATAATTGCAAAATTATAAAATAATTAGAGTGAGAGTAGAGTCTTCACGTTTCTGACTCACTTGCCTCTCCACATGACTTTTCATCATCTGTTTTTTGGTTGAATATCTTAACTCCAGTTTGAGCGTTCTTCTACTTTGGACTTTCCAACTATCTCAGTGCTTAGCTCTTTTACTGACAGTATTATTAAGTCTTTGCATCACTTTCTTAGCTCCTGGACTTTTCCTGATTACCTTTACTTTCTCTCCCTTTCAATCATCTTCTCACTTAGTAAAATCCTGGACTTTGCCACCATCAGTACCATACTACACTAAAATATGCCATTTTATCTCTCCACTTACTAACATATTTTCCTTCATTTCACTTATGAGTGAACTTGTATTGTAATATAGAATCTTCATGATTAACCTCACCAATTAGCCTTGATTACATTCATTTGTTCTTTCCCACTTGTAATATTCATACTCTCTTACTACTGATTAGAATACATATTTAATCAGTACATGTATAATCCCTTCCTGAAAGTGGCCTCAGTTCTCTTGTTTTCTTTGTTACCTTTAATTGTTCAAACCTCAAATCTGTCTTACTCAAATTATTTGCTTTCTCATAATTTCTACAAAGCAATTGACTATTGGTATAAAAAGTCATAAGATGATGGCCCTACCTAATTTTACTGTTATTGTTTTCAGCCAAATTGAGTCCTGCATATTGCTTTCAGTTTAACATCTCCAAAATAAATTCATTTTCCCATTCTATAGCTTGTATTGCATGCCTTTTCCAGTGTTCTCAAGTACATCAATGTTACCCTTCCTTCTTCCATTGGTAGCAATCTTATTATACTTTATTGAAACAGTAGAAGCTTTGCAACATACTCCTTCATTCTACCACCCCCAAATCTAAAAAAATCCCCAGAGGTATCACCTAATAAACTTGCTTCCTACCTGCTAAGATAGAATAAGTGTTTTTCTTGGCTAGCTGAAAGTTGACTTGAGCTATAGATTCAAACTACTCTCACCTTTTCAAAGTTTTGTTTGTCTGTTCATTTATTGTGGAGCTTTTGTTTGTTTGTTTGTTTGTTTATTCTTTGCCTTCTTTTGGTCCACATTACCAGCTTTTATCTTTATGAAAATTTTGTGTCTCAAAATATGTTCAGTAATTTATTTACAAAAACAAATTTAAAATTTGATACCACATTCTTTTCCAGGTCCTAGGTCATTTTCACAACATATTCTAAAAAGAAAAGAAAAAGACATCCTTATTAAGTGTACTGCAACCATTTCTAGTTCCTTTTATTTCAATTAAAAGTTCAATTTCTTCTAATCCAGTTTCCAGCTGCCCAACATCATTTATACATCTCCTTTTGAGGTTACTAAAGACCTGTATATTTCCAAAATTTAATTGAATATTTCTATTCTAGTTTTAGAGATGGCTGGGAAAATTTAAATAGTATTACCCTCCTGCTGGGACCTCTCTTGGCTTCTGTGTCACTTCATACCCCCAATCTTTGTGCTGCCACACCAGTCTGTCGTCTTTCCTGCTTCTGCCAGATTTCTGGAACCAAGTTGGGCTGTATCATTTTGAAGTTAGCAGCCATTTTTTCTTTGGTAGTGCTTTCTCCCAAGATGATTTAACAGTATGATACATCTTTATGCTACACTAAATTTAAAATGTCCACATAGCACCTCTCTCATGCTAGACCTCTATTTCTCCAATGAAGATGGCCTGAGTTAGATTTCTCCTAAATATCTCATTTTAAAAAGAACACATGATTTATTTTCCTGCAAAGCACTATTTAATATTTTTATTTCAGAAATTGACACACCATCTGCTAACTTCCTTTTCATGAAAGTTTCATTCCTCCATTTCCCTCATGTTCTTCATTCAATCCCTTTTATACTTCCTGTATATCGCTATCTGTCCATTTCTATTTCTGTTTTCTTCATCATAGTTCAGTCACTAGCTTTCTAACCCAAAAAGCTACAGTCTTTCTCTCCCTAGGTCACTATGGCCATTTTTTTAAGTTGTAAAAGTTGAAGTTCTTTTAAAATATAAATGTAATCATATCACTACATATGATGAACTGGTTATATAAATTCCTATTTTTTCTTGGGAAAAAATAGTTTCTGTAAGATCATATCATCCTGTACTATATCATTCTACCCCTCATTGTGACTCACCAGGCAGCAGATACACTAGCTTTCTCTAGTGTCCCTAATCATGCAAAGTTCTCAGCACCAGAGCATTTCTCAGTTGCTACTTTGCTGCTCTGAAAGCAAATCTCTTCTCTGTCTCTTCATATGAGTAAACTGCTATTTACAAACTTTACAGGAGGTGAGGTGGAGGGGAAAGAATGGAAAGAAAGAAGAAAGTTGGTAAAACTTTAACTGCATGATTGAAGACCTCTGATTTTTGTGGTTCACATCCCCAATTCATTATCATCTCTTATTCTAAACCAATGGATTCTATAGTTGATTCTCACCAAGCAAGCCTAAGATTTCCTGTACATTATTATTTAGCTATATAGATTTACCTTATATTAGAATGAGTTGTTTAAATGAGAGTGTTGGATTGTATTATCTGCCAGGATCTCTGTGCGCTGAATCTAAAGAAAACCATAGGGCTAAGGATTTAGCTCAGTAGTTTGGGCACCTACAAGTATAATATCCTAAGTTTGATCCTTAGTAAAAAAAATAATAATAATAATAACTTTTTCCACCTGAAGCATCATTTTATAGAACTATGTAAGCATTCAATTGGTTTACAGTAGAGACAATGACATAAAGTTATTGTGTGTAGACATTTAAGCTTATCTTTTATTTTCACGTTTTCAATTTTTTTTTTCAGTTTTTATGTTTAGTAATACACATTTCCAACAACAAGTGAGTGAACTTCTTCTCGAGGGTTGGTACGGGTATATGACATATCTTCTTATCCACATCCCTTCTCCTCTCTCTGCCCTGCCTCTATCACTTGGTGCCCTGCCTTTTTGTGGTAGAAAATAAACACTTCTTAAGAACCATTTGCATATCTCAGTAACTGTTTCCGATCTAACTACCAAGGCTAAACAAAGTTCCATCAGATCCACACTGTGTCGTAACCAGAAATACTTCAATCCTCCCCTCAACATTGATGATTATAATTAGTCCATCAGAGTCTTTCTAAAGAAATTATCCATCCTACTCCTTCTGTAGGAAATTTTATTTCTGAATCTCACTCAGCTCTGTCTAGGACCATTCAGACTCATTCAGCTTGATCTCACATATATGTCTCAACAAGGTATACTTCAGTGATTGATCTCTTCCCTTTTAGGAAGGCTCAAGTTTTCATTTACAAACAAAATAACTTTTTCTAAGGAAAAGATGTCCCCAACCAGCCTACAAGGGATATTTAAGAAAGACTCAGCTCTGTCTAGGATCATTCAGGTTCATTCAACTTGGTCTCACATATGTCTCAAGAAGATATATTTAAACCATATCTCTTCCCTTTCAGGAAGCCTTGAGTCTTCACTTACAAGCAAATAACTTTTTCTTAGGAAAAGATGTCCCAGACTAGCCTACCAGGGATACGTAAGAAAGGCAGCCTCGATGAAAGGCAGCCTCCATCAACAAAGCCTCTACCATATCCTAAACTGAGGACGCTGACCTGATCAGAGGCCCACTTGGCGGAAGTGTGGAGCCATAGGGGTATCTATTTCTCCTTTCAGAAGCTTTGTGCCTCCCACAGAAAGCAAGAACGTAGCATTTTAAGAAAGTCCTTACATGGGTAATCAAGTTGATCTTTTGTTTGATTGACACTGTTTATATATTTACACAAGCCCTATTTCAAGTCTTAAATTTTCTGAAATTTTCGCCAAAATTTCTGATATTTCTTTTTTTCTTTTTTTGGTTTTTTTTTTTTTTGGTTTTTTGAGACAGGGTCTCGCTTTGTGGTTCAAGCTGGCCCCAAGCTCAGCCTCGAACTCACATCACAGCAATCCTCCCGCCTCTGGCTCTTGAGTGCTGGGATTACAGGCGTGAGCCACCACACCCGGCGCTGTGGTATGTGGTACTGGTTGCTGCCGGGCGTGAGTCTCCACGCCCAGTATGGTATGTGGTTACCTGGGATCGGACCCGGGTTCTTGCGCTTGCAAGATAGGCGCCAGAACCACTGAGTCAAATCCCCAGCCCTTGATATTTCTAATATACTAAATTAAATACTAGTTAGAAGATACTAATTCTTAAAAGTTCATGGGAAAGGAATAAAATTGTCATTTTTTTTGCCTCCTAAAATTTTTATCATTTGATGGCATGTCTACAAGATTCATTTTTCTCTTTCTGTTACAAACTTTCCATCTATTATTTTTCTTCTATTCTTGTATCATGTTCCCTTTTCAACTTAATTTTTATTCATATTTTAAGCATAGCAACTTGTCTTCTTTCTTTTCAACATGAGTTGTTGCCAATTAACAAAAGTATAAGCCTATTGCCTTAAATTATACATAATGTTATTGGACATGTGACTTTTCTTGTGATAGTTTTTTGTTTGTTTGTTTTGTTTTTTAAATTCAAATCTTTATTGGTACATCTTGTGATAGTTTTATAAGTAGGTTTTATTCTTGATGCTAAGAACTGACCAGAGGGTCTTTACACTGAGCTAAATCACCAGCCATTTTTGTTTGTTTTTTCCTTTTTAGAGATAAAGACTCACTAACTTGAAAGTTGCCTAGATTGAATTTGAATTTGAATTCTTTTTATTTGTTTATTTTTTAAATATTTATTGATACACTACATATATGCATCATGATTGCACTCCATAATGGGGATTTGTACCAGTATAAGACGCAACTTAATTCTCATTTTTTCCCATAGCCCTACCCCCCATATACATAAAATTTGCTTCCTTACATTTTTGTTATAATTTCATTATTTCCCCCCTTCATCCTATTTTACTTTGAGCATTTTCTATTTCACAATATATAACACACAATTATAAGACTCATTTACATCTTTATTTTCTCATACCAGAGAAAAGATGCGATATGTACCTATCTGTGCCCTATTTATTTCACTTATGAGGATATCCTCAAGGTATGTCCATTTAAGTATAAATGATTCAAACTTATCATTTTTTATGGCAGAGTAATACTTCATTCTATAGAAGAACCACAGCTTTTTTATCCAGTCTCCAGTTGATGGACGGTTACGTTGTTTCCAAGATATAGCAATCACAAATTGGGCTGCTATAAACATGGGTGCACATATGTCACTGTGATACAAGTCTTTTAATTCTTGTGTGTATATACCTAGCAGGGCAATGGCTGGGTCAAATGGGACCTCCAACCCTATCTTTTTGAGGAATCTCCAAACTGATCTCCACATGGGTTGTTTGAGTCTACAGTCCCACCAACAGTGGAAAAGGGTTCCTTCTTCTCCACAGCCTCGCCAACATTTGCTGTTCACTGAATCTGAAATGGCAGCCATTCTATGTGGAGTGAGATGAAATCTCAATGTTGTTTTCATCTGCATCTCTCGAATGACTAATGATGTTGAGCATTTCTTCATATGCTTCTTAGCTGTTCTTACTTCTTCCTCTGAAAAGTGTCTGTTCATTTCAGATGCCCATTTTTGAATTGGGTCTTTAAATTTGGGTGGGCTGATTTTTTTTTAGCTCTTTATATATTCTAGATAATAGCCCTTTGTCTGAGGAACAGCTGGTAAAGACTTTTTTTCCCACATTGTTGGTTGCCTTTTTGCTCTGTTGGTGGTTTCCTTTGAATTTGAATTTTTAGTTCTCCTGTACAGCATATGCCACCACACATACCCATGAATAGTTTTTAGATAGTATTACCTAAATAAAAAAAAATTCTAAAATACTCTTGTCCTTCATTGTAATAATATAAAAATAAAATATACTGCTTAAGAAAATGTTAATATGAATTTAGGGCCCTTGCAATATTTTTTATAAGCCACTTTTTCATAAATGAAAATCTTTTTTATAAACCATTAATATTTATTTATATAAATCATATATTCTTTTGAACAGTGTTCTTCTGTCTTTTAAAGTGCAAATACTTGCCTGAAAAGTTAATAGTAGTAAGGTAACTGTGGCCTACTAAAAGTTTTAATCTTCTGAGAAATGAAAAATAATAGTCTTTGTTCTCAGGCAACAACAGTAAGCATAAATAAAAACTGAGGACATTTTAATGCACGTGTATTCACAGGAATCTAAATTTTCATACTGTCAACCAACATTGCCAGAAAGTGCTGCCAAAAATCTAGGGATAGTAATTAAGCAATCTTAGACATGACCCTTTCTCCTATTTCTTTGAACCAAGGTGGATTTTCAAACTCTCTTTTGTATTCATTTACAACTAGCCTTAATTTACAGGACTGAAGGGAAAGACCAAGAAAATGGACTGGAAGAAGATTTAAATAATTCAAACCTTGAAAAAGGAAAGTTTATCTGTCAATTTAAAAGAACTTTGAAGAAGTTATGATGCGAAGCAAAATTATCACTACTATTAATTGCCCAGGCATATTAAAAGGACCTAAAAAATGACCTTCTCTAAAACAGAAAATGTAAGTAGAAAATGTGTCTTAGTCTTCCACTCTGCACTTAGATAAATGTCAAGTATATCTATCACCTCAATTAACCACAAAGAAAAGCTGTCAAAATCTAATTTTTTTTGATAAGCCTTTAATTCTAAAACCAGCCAAGGAAGAAACAAGCAGTGACATTGGAAAGAGACAAGTGTCACAGAGGTCTGAGCCACACAAGGCACCTTCCATGTTTACACTGCTGATTAGCATCACCTCAAATCTAGGCAAAAGTTGTTCTGGATTTGTTGACAGAGCGGGATAGTTGATATTGTGAGATAGAAAATATTTAAAAGGAAAGATGGTGTAGGGGTAAATAACGAAGGGGAAAAGAAAGTGATAGTAATAAAGAAAAAAGGAAACAAAGATTATGGATATAGAGGATATGGGGCTGCAGGGAAGAGGCGAAGGGGAAAAATGAGAATCAAGTCGTGTCGTATTCTGGTACAAACTCTCAGTGTTGAATGCAATGATGATGTGTATTTATAATGTACCAATAATGATTTGAATAAAAAAACCTGGGCTGCAGGGTCAGGTGATTTGGGAGTTGAAGCTGTTAACTAAAATAATGGAAGACTTTTTAAAAATTTATGGCAATTCCAGGAAAAATGTAGATGAAATGGTGAAGTAACTACAGTTTTCTTTTAAAAATCATGTTATCAATTACAAAGATAAGGAAGTTGTTTATTACTAATATTCATTTTTCCTTTACTAAACGAAAAGAAAACAAATTATGTAGAGACTTTAACACCACTAACACTAAAAAATTGAACTGCCGAGTTTTATGTACTTGTAGACACAAAAACTACTAGATACATGAAGACACACACAAAGGTTATAAGACACATATCCTTCCCTCCAGGAAACTAAATAATAAAAAGAAAATACAAATTATATTCTACAGTACTCTAAATTCTAAATATATTAATCATTTAGCAATATTAATGTACCATATTGAATTGATAGTTTGGAAATATATTTCCCAATACAAACCCATTAGATACCCATGACGACTTAAATTTCAATGAACTAAAATTAACTTTAAATAAAATTTACTTCTTCAGTATCATTAAGCACACTGTAAGTATTTGATAACCACAAGAGGCCAAGAGTAACTACATGCAACAGCTAATTGCCTTCACTGTGAGGAGCCCCATTTGAAAGCACTGATTTAGAACACAGAAATGTTTCAAGCCATAGAATATAAACCCGAGATGACTCTTCATAAGTGTGAAAAATGGCTTAGAGATGGGGCATTAAAAGTGAGGAAATAGCCTGAAGCAAAGTCAAAAAGCCAGAAGTAGTAGAGCATTTAAGAGGAAAGAAGGACTGAATCTATTCACTTACAACATGTGCATTTGTTTTTATTGACAGGAAAAGTAAAGAAAAAGGTTTATGTTAAATTTGTAATTGCAAAGTGAAATTATAATAACAAGAAATATGCAGTATGATGTCATATAAAGTGACATTTTTATTTCAACAGTTAATATGCCCTTTACCAGTATGTAAAAAAATTTCCAAATAATATATTACTGCTTAGAAAGAGGCTGATTTTTTTTCAATTAAAAAGTGAAATGAATGAAATTCACAGGAATTCACTGTTTAGCACCTAACAGTCTGTTCAGGGTTTATGGTTAAGTCAAGATGTTGCGTGTTGATTAAAATCATCATATACAAATAAACTAAAACAAAACAAAAAGAATATAAAACCATCATATTCCAGATTTAACATTTACTGTTTTTATATTTAAACTTCCTTTTGTTAAACATGGAGATATTCAGAACAACAATTTTATAGAATTTATAAAAGGGGTAACTATAAAGGACTTACAATAACACATACAAAATTGTTCAATTATTAGTACCTATAGTGACAATTGAAACATTATTAGAACTACGTTTAAAGAAAATTAGTCGAGAAACAAGATGCAGTAAGAATGAGTGGAGAAGAACTTTCAATCTGAAAGAGTTGAAATATAGATTGAATCATTCAAAAGTCAAGGTAGCTGTGAGCTTTAACAGAGTACAGCAAAAGGAATGTAGAAGAGCAGGCAAGTGTTATTGATATAAAACAGCTAGAACAAATAGAACTTAACAAACAAGTTAATATGGAGATGAAGGAGAGCTAGAGATCAAAGGAAATACCAAAGTTCTAAAGTCTAGGTAGAGGGGCACCAATGCGTAGTGAGAAGCAGATGTTAGCGGAAAATGATGATGGGTTTCATTTCAGCAATATTGACTTTGAGGTTATGGCAAAATCTTCAGGTTGAGCTATCCAAGAACCAGTGGAAATAAAGAACTGGAGCTCTGTACAAAAGTCAAACTGCAGGTTTATAAATCACCAAGATGTTGTTAATTATTAAAATCATAATCCCACATGAAGTTGCCATTAGAAAGAGAGTGAAGAAAAAAGATTCCTAAAAAACACCTTCCCTGTGTGAATAAAAAGAGCAAACAGATTATGCTTGAGATTGAGTTGTGCTTGAGAACTTGGAGATGTCGGTGAAAATCAGAATGCTGTATCGTGGAGGGACAGATACAAGTTACAAAAAGGAAAAGTTATGCAACAGTATTTACTGCTACAGAGTGTTTAAAGAGGATGAGAACTGAGAAAAACCACTGGGCTTCATAACTCGGAATTACTGGTAACCTTACCAGAAAAAGCTTGGCATTCGATGGAGCCTGTGCTCAAGCTTGACATAGGGTCAAATGATGAAGCTTTTTTCAATCAGCTTAATCACAAAAGGAATGAGGGGAAATATATTAGCTTGAGGAAATGGCACAGATAAAGGAACATTTTGGCTTTAAATATATTTGTGGGCTGAAAAAGTAGTGAATACTGAATGGTGACTAAAAACAAAAACAAAAGGAATGGAATTCAAAGAGTTAGTAAAATTCTAAAGCTAGTGAAATAGCAGTATAATTTATGTATATATATAGATATAGATACACATATTTCTGTAAAAGTATATATATACATATTTATATATAAATTAATGAAAATATTTATATATATTTATATATAAATACACATATATACATGTATATATGAATGAAAATGTGTTTAATTTAAAAATAATGGAAAATACCAGAAAGCTCAGCTTTAGAGAGGAAAGAAAGAAGACAGATGAAGGTCCATCAAAAATCTCAGACTAAAATTAGCCACTTAATGGAACAAAGTCAAATGGCCTTTATATTCACTTTTTCAGCAATAACAGTGAATGCCGATGTCGAGTGCTATCCAATGGAAAGTCAGTGTTTCAGTCACTTTCTTGCACTGGGACACAATACCAAGCAACACAATGTGATTGGACACAATACCAACCACAGTTTTAGTCCATAGCTGACTAGTTCCAATGCAGAAGCAAGAGTGCCGAGGAGCATGGTGGAGGAAAAGGTGCTCAACCCAAGGTGATCAGAGACAGAATGAGAAGGAAGAAACAGAAGACAAGGACACACACACACCCTTCTGGGTTATGCCAAACTGACCCAACCTTCCATCCCACTGACAGCACATTCCTCTACTAAACTCATCAGAGGATGAATGCACCGAGCATAACACCTTGTGATCCAGTTACCTTCTACACATACAGGATTTGAGGGCACACTTTAGGTCTCAACTAAACACAGGCTTGTAAAAACATTATGCTCTGTCCTCATCCACTTGATTCACTAGATTTGGGACCATGCAACTTCCTGACCTCTCAGACAGTCAAAATGACCATGAAGGATAAATCTTTGAATCAATTTGATGCACCCAGGAAGAAACAACAGCACAGCTGAATATACTCATGAAAGAGAACTTCCAGAACTGCTTAAGAAAAGTGCAAGTACAATGGGATAAGTGCATTTGAAGCAAGAGGCAGTATTTCCAGGAAGATGAGTGGGTACTAATAGCTATCACATTTTTTGCAATAACTTTTTAATTGATTTTATTATATATATATTATATAATATATATATTATATATTACATATTATAATATATATATTATATATAATATATATATATATTCATTCTTTGAGAATTGTACCCATAATTTACACATTTTGATTCTCACTTTTTCCCATTCCCCTGACCTTTCTACAATCTTCAACCCCATATATATAAGCTTTGTTTGCATTTTTTGTTTTTAATGGCCATTTTTTTTCTTTCCTTTCTTTTCTTTCCTCCCTTTTCCCTTTTCCCTTTGAACACTTTCATCATATTTTGCGGTACCTATCAGACATTTTCATCCTCATTTACATTTTCAGTTTCTCCTGCTAGAGAAATGATACATTTACAATCTTTGTCTTATTTATTTCACTTGTGATAATGTCCACAGTGTACATCCATTTGAGCATAAATGATGCTAAATTATAATTCTTTACATCTAATACTTCATTTTATAAAATAAAATAACTGTTTAGTTTAAACATTCAGGTATGATGGCTCACACCTGTAATACCAGAACTCAGGAGGCAGAGGCAGAAGGATTGCTGCAAGTTTTCAAGACTAGCCTGGGCTACACAGTAAATTCAAGGCCAGCCTGAATTAAAGAGTGATACCTTATCTAAAAAAAAAGGAAAGAAAATGAATGTTCAGCATATGATTTTGTTTTGGGTTCTTTGGTGGTGCTATTTTTGTTTTTGAGACAGGGTCTCACTTTTTTATAGTTCAGACCGGCCCTGCCTTGAATTCACAGCAATCCTCCCTCTGCCTCCCAAGCACTGGGATTAGAGGCATGAGCCACCATGCTGGGCTCACCGTTATGTTTTTATTACACCACGTATGCTCCTAAATTACTAGTACAATTTAACAATCTGTTCATAGCAGTTACTCCTCAATGTACCTCACAGACTAGAATATCTCACTCAGCTTCTTGGTGAATTGTGTCTATATCCTATTGACTCCTAAAATCTATATTTTCAGCCTGAGTCCATCTAATGAAGATAGCACCATTCATCCATCAATTGCCTACCTGAACACTCCACTTGATTATCTCGAGGAATATCTAATTCAACACACACAAAAAAGAATTCCACAGGGCCCTCAAATACGTTTTTCACCAGTCTCTCCTGTTGTATTAGTATAACAGATCTCTCATCCACTCTGTTGCCAAAGCCAAAGACTAGGAGGCATCGTGGTTGTTCTGTATAGCTCACACCAATTCAAACATTGAGCACTATTAATTATATCTCTAAAATGCATCATTGACTAAAGTTTAATCACTGGTTCTACTGCTACAATACTAGTGTAATTCACTATAAATATAATGGGCACCGTTCGGGCAGGCTTCTAACTAGTCTCTCACCTTCAGCCCTTCCCTTCTATAATCCATTCTGCCTCTAGCAATAAGGACAATTTTCTGAAAGAATCTAAGCAGAATTACTATTTTATTTCTTATAAAGTTAATAAAATCCATCAGAAAAGCCATATATTCCTAGAATTCCTTAGTGGAAAGGTTTTATTTCTTGGAGCAATACAGAATCCACCACAGGCCTCATACATGCTAAGAAGGGGCCTTACTACTAAACAACATATCCAGCACAGGAAGCTTCAAATTATAAATTTCAATAATCCACTTTTAACTGACAGTAAGTCATTTACATTTTTATTTTCATTTTGAATAGTTTTGAAATTTTTATCTTTGAGAATTTTGCCCATTTCATTAAATTTTTGAAATGTATAGCTCTAGAGTTTCTCATAGTAAACTCTTTAGTTTTAAATATAATAATCATGTTGACTTGCATTTTTAATTTTGGATATCACTTTTTTATTTTGCAATTTTCACTGGTCAAGATACATATATATGTTTAATCTTTTTAATGAATTGATATTTTATTTCATAAGTTTATTTCATTTTTTTCTGCCTCTCAAGTGCTGGGATTACAGGCATGATCCACCATGCCTGTGGCTCTATGGTATGTAATTCTGATTGCTGGTGGGTGTGAGTCACTACATGTGGCCTTCTATGTGGTTACCGGGGATCAAATCCTGGTCCTTGTGCTTGCAAGACAGGTGCCGGAACCACTGGGTTAAATCCCCAGCCACATCTTTGCTCCATCTTTTGTGTTGACACTGTCATACAGAACAACCTGAATGATAAACCTAACAATACATTTTTGTAAATTCAGTTTAACACAGTCAGATTTTTATAATGAGGGAAGAAGTTAGAGAAAACTATCAATATCTGCTTGTATATTTATAACTACTGAAATACTTGGTCTTCTTTATTTCTTTTATCACTTTTAATCTGAAGGTGTTCTTTTGTGATGCACAAATTCAAATATTTTTTTCTGGAATATATCATTTATATGAGAGTCTGGCTGGATGTGGAAATCTTGGTTGATCTTTAATTGTCACTACTTTTTCTCTCAGCACTTTGAATATGTTATTCTAATGTTTCTTGGCCTCCATTATTTCTGATGAAAAGTAAGTTTGTAATTATACCATAATCTCTTGTATAAATAATTTTTCTATTGCTGCTTTCAGTATTTTCTCCATATTTTTGAATTCCAATATTTTAACTATGGTGTGTGGTTTTTGATAGATGGCTTTTCTTTACATTATCAATTTGTGCCTCATTGACCATCCTTAATCTATGTGTAAATTAATCCTTATCTTAAGATTTTTAAAACTTTCTGCTATCTCAGAAAATATTTTTATTCTTTTTCTTTCTTTATTCTTTCTTACTTTTAATTACACATAAATTGAAAACATAATATTTTATAATAATCTATGTGGCAGTTTGTTTCATATTCCCCTTAATCTATTTTATTTCTATTCCTTGGATCTGATAGTTTCTTTTAAACTATAAATAAATTATTACTGTGCTATATCCGGTCTTGTGTTGAACCAATCTAGGGAAATTTTATTTCAGTTATTGCAATTTTCAATTTTAAAAGTTTGATTTGGTTATTTTTAGCTTAACTTCTGTTAAATTCCTTCTATGCTTACTCATTAATACACATTTCCCTTCTGTCATTGAATATATTTCCTTTTAATTCATTGAACACAGAGAAGAGTTGATCGGAGGTCTGGGCTAATTTGACATTCTGAACCCCTTCTAATTAATTTGCATTGATTTATTCTTGTACATGTGTCACACTTTACACTTTATACTGTGGCTGTAGTAGGTTTTAGCTGAAAACTTACAGTCAACAATTTGCTTGTGCTTTCAAAACAAATTCTATGGATAGAGTGCCTTAAATAATAGAGATTTATTTTCTTAGTTGTGATGGCTAGAAGTCAAAGGTCATAGTGGTTGTTGACTCCGTGTCTGTTGAGTCCCAGCTGGAAAAGACTTTCTCGTTATGTCCTAAAGTGGGAGTGGAGAAAGAGGAAACTAATTTTCTGATGTCTCTTCTTATAAGAAAAATACTCCTATCACATCATTCCCATCTCTGTATGAATGCACTCAAACAGTACTAGTTCCTTAGGATACGTTAAGAAACATCTCCTAGATTCAGTCCAAAACTGACTCCTGGTAGGTACAGACTGAAGATGAAAGCCAACACATTTAGGGGGGAACAAATACAAAAAACTACAGGCTCTGGGTAACAGTATCACATTATTAAAAATACAGCCACATTGACCATTAGTTTTTCCGTATGTGGACCTGGAGGGAATGACACAAATGTTCAGATCATAACAGAGGTATGTTTTCTTGACTCTGAAATCTTTCTTTTTCTCAAGATTATTGAAATTGGGTTCTAGTAAGCCACTAACTTGTCTGGACTCACACTGAAATTTGTCTCTCTCCTGCTGTGGAGGGATTGATATCACTGCCAAGTTTTCTTGGCTTTAAATTCCTGCTTTTCACCCTCGTCCTCTGGTGGTCTCCTCCAAGCCTATTTTGTTTAGGAATCTGCCAAGGAATTTAGCTGAGTTTATACTCGGATTTTGAGTCTCACCCTCCTTTTGATGGTTTCTTGCCTCTGGGCCCCCTAGTAAAATTCCAGTTGCTCTTCTATCTCAAAAATCTGCCTTCTGCCAAAACAATCTAATTGGCTTCTGTTTTCTCCCACCCAAGCTGTGTGCAAACCAGAGAACACTCTCAACTAAGGGCATGGCAAAGTCATCAAAGGCACTTCCATCTTCCTCAGCAGACCTACCTCTACCTTCTTCTTGCTTTTTCCCCCAGACTCCCCGGTGTTACATGCCAAACTGATCTCATAGGAATTATTTGGATTTTGGTTTTTATGTAGCTTTGATTCTACAAGTTTCTCTTAGCTGTCAAATAATAGCTCCGGCCTACTCTATAATTAAGTCATTTAGGCCTATTTTTTAAGTCACGAAATTGTCCTTTCTATCTGATGCAGTAGCCACATGCCAGTAGCAACTTCTTATCTTTGCCTGCTTTTGATCATTTTCAAACTACTGTTTTTAATTATATTCCAGTTTCTGGAACTGTGTCTCCACACCCGTGTGCCTAATAGTTCCATAATACACACATGTATATGTACACATACTTGCACACAAATGCTTTAAAATATTCAAAAAAAATTTTCCTTTCAACTCAAATAGAATGCAAAGCCAATATCCCACCAGTTTTTTGTTTTTTTTTTTTTTTAATATAACTTCTGCTGAAGTGCCGGGCCTCATTTCTTTCATTCTCCTTTATCTTCACGAAATAATAGAAATAGTAGCTTACATCTGATAATTAATAGGCAGCCTGACCAATGCTTTCACCACCTTCCTTCCCAAGAAGAATTATACTTTGGAGAACTGCAGGTACTGCTTACTAGTACAGCGCATGCCTGGTCTGCTCAGGTTATGCTACAGGACCCATCCCAATCCTGCAAAAGTAATAAGTATTTTTACTGTCTTTCCTTCTGCCTTCAAGCATTATGTCTCAGAAAGTGGAGACTTTGGAATTTTCCATCCCAGGAGTATCCAGAGGTAGACCTAAACTACCTAAAGATAGTCCTGTTGGCCTAATCAGCCATCAGTATATGACTGGTTATTCTGAGTAAAATGTGAGCAGAGAAGTTTAGAGCTTCTGAGAAAATCCTTCTCTACCCTTCTAAAAGATTTTTAAGTATTGACTTTCTGACCTTCTCAACATGAATGAGGTTGCTGTGATAACCACTGGCATCTGTAGTAAAGTGAACTGGCCTCCCCCAAACAAATCAAAAAGGCTAACACAAAGGAGTTTAGCAATAAGTAAAGAAAGAACAGAAAAAATTGATGGAGGAAACAAAGTTTATGTATATAGGGGGCAGGAGTTTGTAGGGAGGGCAGGGGAATGGGAAATAAATACAATTAAGCCATATGTATTGATACAAATTCACAACATTGATTGTGATCAGAATGTTTATAAAAAATGTAACAATAAAATCATTTTTAAAAGATTAATACAGATGGCCAGGGATTTAGCTCAGTGGTTCTGGTGCCTGTCTTGCAAGCGCAAGGACCTGGGTTCGATCCCCAGGACCACATACAATACTGGGTGTGGAGACTCATGCCCAGCAGCAACCAGTACCACATACCACAGTGCCGGGCGTGGTGGCTCACGCCTGTCATCCCAGCACTCGAGAGGCAGAGGCAGGAGGATTGCTGTGATGTGAGTTGGAGGCTGAGCTCAGGGCCAGCCTGAACTACAAAGCGAGATCCTGTCTCAAAAAAAAAAAGAAAGATTAATGTAGAAAGAAAGAGAATGTAAAATAAAAAAGAAAAGTTCTTAGTTTCTTATAATGATTATAAACAATCCCCAAAATGATCTTACTTTTGTACTTCTATTTATGTGCTTCCAGAATATCTGCTTCAACCTACAGGAATTTACTTTCAATTTCTTATGAAGGAAAACATAGAGCATTAGAGCACATAACCCACATTACACAAACTCAAGGGGAAGAGAGTATTATCAAATTGTGGTAACTTCTGACCTGATTTTCACATAACAATCCCACTGGGTACAATATAGAATTGATGATAGCCTCCTTTGTTCAACTGAAATTTGCACCACTTTCCCTCCAATCTGCACCAGAGAATTGAGGTCAATAAAAAGCTCCTTTAGAAAGGCTATTATTAAAATAATTATAGTGTTTCTCTGATTTAAAATGACATTTGGCAGCTGCTATTCCAAGATTTACCACACAAATCCTGAATAAATAACTAAGAAGCATGGAGATTCCACAAGCACTGATCCTTCAAAACATGATCATTCTAGTGAGTTCCACCATAGCACCCAAGACTTCAGGAAACTATTGAAATTTCTATCACCATTGCATGTCTGGACCAATGTGGCCAAAGGGTCACTGTGCAGAGTGAGTTCCATATGTTAAGACCTTTCCTTGCAAAGACCCAGGACTAGGAGCAGATATGTTCATTATTAAATTGACCTGAGAGTTTTTCTTTTCTATGAAAATGAGGAGTCTGATGTTAGGATTCCTTAACTTTGAGAATTTTTCAGAGGCTTCCAGAAATCCA
>PVIR01011487.1:0-47042 GCA_004026965.1 Petromus typicus
AAAGAAATGAGCTGGCTCGTGTGCCAGGAAACTCAACCTGAGACAGGCACCCAGCCCTGCCCCCACCGAGCCTCTGCTGAGGAGCTCGCGGTTTCTCTCCAGACGACGTCTTTCACTGCAGTCACTTAATTGGCAAGAACACGGAAGTTTCCATTGGCAGGGTTCTGTGTTTTCCCAAGATCACAGCTCAGGACCCCAGAGCAGGTCAGAGTGGACTCGGGCCCTCGGAGACCTGCCAGCTCTGAGACTTTCCACCTGGCCCGGTGGGGCAAGGATAAAGGGGCCATAACCTGGGCACAGAGTTTATGGCTGCACCAAAAACACCCCAGCCTGTAAGTCAACTTTTCTAACAAATATTGTTAAAATCATAATGATGCAAAGCATGCATAATAAAGCACCAAAGTTTTAAATAATAGCACAATTCCTAAGGTTTTTTTCTTTTTCTGTAGACTCCTACTTGGCTCTCCAGAGCACTGGGTCTCTCCACTACCCCATTTTTACTTGAAATTTTGATTTTTTTAATTTATTTTTTTAAATAGCACACTAATATCACTTCTCTTTACTATAGACTTTTAAGCATCCTCTAATTTTACAGCAAAACATTACCAATCTCTATCACATCCTTATTTCCAGCCTGAAGACACTCATGCATGAGTCAACAGCACCTGTCTCTGCTTTGCAGTGCGTCCAGGAGTTGGTCACCTTCGCACACCCCAGTCCTCTCGGCTCTGTGACATCTGCCGCAGGGTCCTGAACACACCTCAGGCGTGGGAGTTCTGCAGTGCACAGAAACGCTCCCGTCCGACCCAGAGTCACAAAGCACGTGGGAGGGGTGGAAGGACACCGCTGAGTGCCGAGTGGCACAGTGCTCAGGGGCCCTCTACCCACCTCTCACTTCTAGACATCCCCCACACAGGTCACCGTGTGGCTAAGCCATCATGTTCAGTAAGTGTGACATATTAAAGGATCTTCAGCCTGTGATATTTCCATCATAAGTTCATTGGAACATAGCCCGGTCATAAGTCAAGGAGCATCTACAGCTCTTAGTACAAGTCTCTTGAACAGACAAGGAAGTGGCCCAGATGAACTGCATTACAGAACACGTAAAAGTCAGGTGGAAGCCTCCACTCCCGCTCAGCTTCCACCAGGAAGCCACCTTTGGGGCAGGGGCAGGGCGCGTGCTGCCACCCTATCTTACACCCACACGGCACTCCTCTCCATGTTGCTGAGCGCCTCGGCACCCTGGCAGGTGAGAGGGCAGCAGTATCAAGATGTTCCCTTGGACCCATCAGCCTCTTACCCAGAGCAACACCCAGAGGCTGAATAACACACAGGTGGACAGGTGACCAGCGGCAGAACTAGAACTGAAAGCCCAACTCTCCCAATACTGCAGTGGTGCTTTTCTCTACTCTCCTTCCACCCTGAAGGGGTGCACCCCGCAAGGTGATGCTGCCCTGCAGCCAGTGCCTGGAGCACTGGATCAGAGTGGGTGACATTGTCCCTGACACAGAAACATCTGGGACTAGACACCTGGGGGGATGGAATTAGTATACAGAGTTGGAACCCGACACCAAGCACCATCTGCCTCATGAAGAAGGGTGGAGCCAGGTAAACTGAGGCACCAGGAACAAGCAGTGAGAGCTCCTGGTAGGACAGAGCAAGAAAAGGCTCCACCCCGACCCTGCCCAAGCCCGCTGGGTGCCAGCGTCACTGCCATCACAGTTTCCTCAGATGTAGCCAGTAGCTGCTGCGTTCCCTTCACCCCTCTGACTCCCACCCCCGGGTGACCCAAGACCACAATGTGAGCAGACGGAGCGGAGCGTCCTCCCCACAGGGGGCCAGACTGCTCAGGTGCGTGGAAACACTAATCCAGAGAGGGAGACGCGGGCGCAGAGCAGCCAGCATCTCCAGGCCAGGGCTTCACTCCGAGCAGAAGGCACCAGCCCCCAGGAGAAGCCATCAGGGAGGTAGCTCAGTAACGAGAGACTTGACCAATACTTTCAACCACTGAAAATATGGGCATCTTGAGACTTCCCTGCTGCATCTCCAGAGGAGAAGCCATGCCAGGCTGGGGCAGCCTGGGCAGTGTTATGTCCCCTTCTTCAAAACAGAGCAGCTCAAAACACTCTGGTGACTTTAATTGCACAGTGACAGAAAACAGCCCCACAAGCCTGAGAAGCCACCTTGGCCTCAGCAGCAAGGCCAGGTGTGAACCTGAATGCAAAGAAAACATCCTAGCTTTTAGAAATGCTGCATTTGACAAAGGGGTAGAAATAAATTCCGCCTCAAATACGGCACATTGGCTCGGAGAAACTCCGAATCCCTGTCAGGTGGCTGCAGGAGGTGCAAGCGCCCCGGCATCGGCCAGCTCCGCCCTCAGCTTGGCTCAGCCTCATGACCCTCTCCCGGTCTCACACGCTGCGCCTTAGTGTGTTGCTCACTTCTGCTTTGATGCAGCATAACCAGAACCTAACGGCAGCTGCAAATTTCCTAATCACACAGTTCTCCTTCCGGCGACCACACGCGCTTGTTCTGGAGAACCACAAACCACACTTCCACCTCCCTCTGACTGAGTCAGGCCCAAATGCAGAGAAACATAGCTCACGCACGTGCGCTGGGCCTCACGTAACACTTCGCTGGACACTTACTTGTGCTGTGAGAAAGATTTAGTGCAGCGAAACCCCAGCATCTCCCGTCTTTTCAGTCAATCATTTTACCACAATTATGAACACAGCAGACTAAAATGGAGTCACTCACGCTAAGGGCCGTGTAATCAGACTGCACCTTGCAAGGAGCCACTTGAAAGAGAGAAGAAAGATGAGTCAGTCTGAAGGGGCCGCGTCTTCCCGAGCAGTGCGATAAGGACATTCTCTGCTGTTACCCTGTAAGAAGAGCAACTCTGAAGTGGCCCAGCTTCCATTCCCTGTTCCTATTCAGTCTTTTCTTCTTGTGCCTATGGTCAAGGCCTGTGTGCAGCCCCTTGGGAGCCTGGTCTGCTTTATGGAATGAGATGTTCTCTAATTCTACACTCACAAATCAAGCCATTTAGAACCCTGCCATGTGGTCTTTGGCCTTATCACCTGCTCGTGAGAGTTTTAGCTGCACACAAAATGGAATTCACAACCTATGGAGGGACACTGCTGGCTGCTCCGCACACAGCAGCCCCTGCAGGGTGGTGGCGGTGACCCTGCAGAGACCTGGTCAAGGACCAGCGTCGGCTGCCCACAGACAGAAGCCCAGCACTTGCTCCCCTTGGGTACTGCTCCACTTCCAGGCGCCTCGCTGCTGGCATCCCCAGGAGTGGTGCTCTGCTCCCTTGAGTAACCCTGCCCTTCCCTCCCAAGGAGCATGGCGAGTATTTCACGTCCTCCGTCACACACCTAGAGCCCGTGTCCCTGCCCCACTTCCCGCTGGCTTCCTGCTGCGGTTTCATGTGAGTGTCTCAACACTGAAAGGGGGTCAGGGACGAGACAGGCCCCTGGACAGAGCACTCAGACCCCAGTCAGCTCCCTGTGCTCCCCACAAGGCCAGGGGGTGCTCCCCCAGGAAGTCCCCTCCAGCCTGCTCCGCCCCTGCCTGCTCGGGCCTCAGTCGCCCCCCGCCCTGCTGGGCTGCCCCTCACAGCTCCCCGCCCTGCACGTTCACCATTAGCTCACTGAATTTTCCAAGACATCCTCAAAACAGGTTCCGTCATCCTGCTGTACTTGCCCCAGGACATACAACTGGTAAATTTAAAGACTGAGATTAGAACCCAGGATCTTGTCATGAGAAAAGGTCTTCAAAATACATTAGTAGCCCCTTCTTACAATGTTATACTGCAAAGCTACATAAAGCAAACAGCATGCAACTGGTATAAAAACGGACATGGAGGCCAGTGGGCTAGAACTAAGGGCGCAGAAACTGCATCCCATGCGCTTTCAGCCATTTTATTTTTGATAAAGAGGTCAGAATATTTACTGATGAAAAGATTGGCTGTAGCAAATGGTACAAATGGCTCTCTGTGTGCAGAAGAACGAATCCAGACCTGCATCCTGTACTGACATCAAGTCAGAGTGGATCCAAAATCAAGATGTAAAAACAGAAACATTGAATCTGCTGGAAAAAAAATTAGTAAAACTCTTGAAGACATAGGCTTAGGCAAGGACCTTCTCAACAGAACCTCAACTGCACAAAATAATATCAGAAATTAACAAATAAGTTTATATCTAATTAAAAACCTTCTTCACAGCGAAGGAAATAACCAACAGAGTAAAGAGACAACTTCCATACAGAATGGAAAAACAATTTGGCCAGTTCCTCCTCAGACAGAGGACTCGTATCTAGAATACATAAAGGACTGTGTGCTCTGTCCTTAAAACAAATGAACCAATCAAAATTGAGCAACTGAAATGAGACACTTCTCAGCAAAAAGTACCAGTGGCTAATAAACATGCACAGACACATACATACACACACGCACATATACACACAGAAATGCAAATCAAAATAACAATGAGATTCCACCTTATTCCAGTAAGAATAACTCTCATCAAAGAATCAAAAAAAAAAAAATGCTGGCAAGTTGTGGGGGAAAAGAAGTACTTCCTCTCTCTTGGTGGAAAGGTAAACTAGGACAATTACTATAGAACTCAGTATGGAGAATTCTCAAAAAACTAAAAGCAGAAATATCTTTTGACTGAGCTATATCTCTTCTGTATATCTTCTTGCAAGAGTTAAAGACATCATTTTACAGTGATGCACAGATATCTACATTTATATCAGCATAACTCAGAATAGCTAAATTATGAAAAAGGCCTATATGACCATCAACAGATGAATAAAGAAAATATGATATATTTATATATAAAATAGAATTATATATATAATAGAATACTACTCTCCAGTAAAGAAAGATTATTTTGTTATTTATAAGAAAATAGATGGATCTTGAGACTATATTCAAGATGACATAAATCAGATATAGAATGTTAAACATTGCATGGATTTTCTTATGTGAGAAACCCAGGAGTTTGATCCCCAGTCCCGTCACACACACACACACAAAATCCAAAATGTAAATTCTTCAAAAAGCAAAAGAAAGGAGACATGATAAGAAATAAGAAGTAGATTCTGTGGCCAGAGCAAGAAGAAATGAAGAAGGAGGGAGAGAGGAATATTTGGAAGAAAGAGTGAAAATGACCAAGATGTGTATGTACCAACTCCCAAGATGAATCCGATTACTGTGTGTCACAAATACATTCCACGAGTATATAAATACACCAGTTGCCTGCATAGTCTAACTCATGTTAGGTTATTTCCTGCATAGGGACAAAGATCAACATTTTCATTTTTTAAAGGCCCCCAGACAAGGTAGACCTGTGGCAAGCACAGCGGGCATCTACCCATGAGAAGTGATTGAAGTCAAATGCGTTAAAAATGTCTCCCTCATTCCCAGCGGCTGGAATCTCCCCAGTGGAAGCCGTTACCTTGGGCCCTGATGCTCTCAAGACTCCCCACTTGGAGACTGGCCCAGGCAGGGGGTGCAGAGAGCGAGGAGGAGCTGGGGAGCACTGAGACGGGCAAGGGGTCTGGAGCACAGCTTGGATGCTCCGTTTTTGAGCCCAGGAAAAGGATTAGAGCACTCAGCCTGACGAAACACTGCTTCGGTCAGGTTAAGAGGAGGAGGTGGCAGAGCACTATGGCAGGTGAACACTCTTCAGAGAGAAAAAGGGCCAATGGCAAACAATGGTAAATAGAATACAGAGTTCCCAGCTCCCTGGGGACACGAGACCCCCCAGGAAAGTACAAATGACAAATGAATGAACTGGAAAACACTTGTCTTGGGCCAAATGTAGGCCCAGACTGACAGCTGATCACTGTCCCAATCTGACATTCCAAACAAGAATTCAACTTGGACTTAATCACCATGACGAAAAATGATGTTAGCATGGTCTAGAAAGAAACCTGAAGATAAGGCATTACAAGACCCCAACCTCACAAGCACAGGTTTATCCATCTCAGTTTCCAGTGGGTTCAGCCCAAGGTTAGCTGGCCCTGAGGCAGCAGTGCGTGGTGGGAGGGCGTGGACACAGGCAGCTGCACCACCAGGGCAGCCAGGAAGCAGAGAGACAAGGGCGGAGCAGGGACAGGAGCACACGATGTAGGTCACGTCCCCAGGGATCGCCTCCGAGCTGCCCCCACCTCCCAAAAGCGAATTCAGCCCTGAACCGATCCTCGGATGAATCCACTGATGCGCACAGTGGGCCGCGATCCAGTCACCGTCCACGCACAGGAGGCTTTGGGGGACACTTCAGACCTAAACCACAACACAGGTGTAATGTATGGAAATACTATCCATAACATGTATTACTTCACAAATAAACTCAGCTCTCGGGTAAAGAGAGCTAACAATTGCTTCACTCATAAGATACATAAATTCAAGCTTTTAATAATAGGTGAATGTACCAGATTTATATATTCAGATACATGGAAAATAATTTGGAAGAAACTCTTGAACCTGAGCCCTGCAAAATGTGACAAAAACCATGGAAGAGAGCTCCTGGGTCACGGCCAGAAACTGAGAAAGCCCAAGACCTTCTGGACCCTCTTCAGCTCCGACAATCACTCCAGCCTGTGACCTCCTGGCCAAACACGGGCGCCCTTCGGTTCTCACTTAAGGCTTCCTTTCAAGCAGGAAAGGCTAGTTCTGTCTACCTTCACCAATTCGGTCGCTTTCAAAAAGACTCTTTTGTTTAATTCCTACCAAAAAAATAACCTTAAGGAAGTGGAGGACTGGAGAAAGAAGCACTGACCTTTTGGGGCTACACGAGTCGTCTTACCAGTAGCCACAAGTGATCACATTCTCACCATCCTGAATGCACCGTTTATACCCGCTGGCATCAGAGAAACCAGGAGCCACAGCCTACGGCTCATTGTGAGTGCGTGACGGAGTAAGAGAGCAGAAAAAGAAAAAAACGGTAAGAAGAGGCTTGAGACAGGAAGCAGGGTGAGAGGAGGTATCACGAGAAATGGTCCTGCAAGTCCTGGGGTCGAGTTACTCCGGTTTTATGTCTCCTCCACATTTGGACTTGGCTGCTAACGTACAGAAGAGGCATTTGGAGCCAAGGTCTGCCGTCCGGTCCCCAGCGGGGGGACTGCGAGTGCCGTGGACTCCGCACGACCCAGGCCCGTGCTCACCCACGTACACACCTGGTCCACACAGGTGCTGAGGGCGGCCTTGACTTTGCTCCAAGGGAAAGGTGCGGTTCCGATGCCTAAATGGGCACTATTTGGTGTTACATGGAGCAATCAGACAAAAGTCCTGAAAAATCTGGGTGGCAGTTACCATCCCAGAATAAAAGGGCAATGCTGGTATTTCTGTAATGACTGTTTTGGAAGGAAAGGGCTGAGAACTCATCAAAACAAATTGGTGAAAATGAACATTTAAAGCATACAAATACATAATAAGCATTAGGTAAGATGTAAAATAAATAAATAAATAAACAACCTGAATGGTGGCTTTCTATGAATAGTTTCAGCAAGCAGAATTTCAAAACAGAAGAATTAAAAAGCAAAAGAGTCTTTTAAAATTACTGGTCATGGGGCCGGGGAGTTAGCTCAGTGGTTCCGGCGCCTGTCTTGCAAGCGCAAGGGCCCGGGTTCGATTCCCCGGTAACCACATAACAATACTGGGTGTGGAGACCCACACCCAGCAGCAACCAGCACCACATACCACAGTGCCGGGCGTGGTGGCTCACGCCTGTAATTTCAGCACTCGGGAGGCAGAGGCAGGAGGATTGTGATGTGAGTTGGAGGCTGAGCTCAGGGCTAGCCTAAACCACAAAAGCGAGACCCTGTCTCAAAAAACCTAAAAAAAAAAAAAAAAAAATTACTGGTCATGAAGAGTAGACAAATCACGACACTTGGGCTTTGTACAGTGAGTTCTTAGAGTGTGTAAATGCTGCTGCCATGGGGTCGGGGGCTGTGCAGGTACAGATTCCTTCACTGCTAAAAACGTGCTTGTCAGGGAGATGGTGATTTACCCAAAGCTAGCTCCAATCTCCTCCTCTGGCTCCTTTGCTTTCTCACAGACCCGGCTCTCCCTGGGTGACTGAGAGGAGCAGCACTGAATGACTTCATGGTGTGGAGGACGGTGCACCCACTCCTTGATCTCCTGCTGTACACAGGCGGCTTGAGCACAGGAAGTCAGCATTTTCCATCTGCGGACCGCTCTGGTGTCTCTTCTGCAGCAGAGACAGATGTCCAGCTACCTGTCTGTTCCGTACCTCTCACACCAAGGGTGTGTGTCCCAGGGTGACCCCGCCAGGCCACACCCTGTATCCTTCTCCTGTGTCCTGCAGCCACAGTCCGGCACACATGCAGCTGGTTGAAGGTGGTGATGCCACTGGCCAGACACCACTTTGATTAGGTCACTTGCTCTGCAAGACTCTGAGGAGGTTGGAGGGAGCTTCTCCTGCTGCTTCACAGAGATAAGCCACCATGCCGAGACAGCACGAGATGCCAGCAGCAAAGAGCAGTGACTGATAACGAGGAGAGCAAGGGCCTGCACAGGACCGGCAGGAGGAAGGAAAAGGGGGAACTAGGCCCCAGCTCAGGGGGCCTCCCAACACCCTCGTGAGCTAGAACAGTGACAGTGAGCCTATCTCGGTGACACGGGGGCCAAGCCACCCCAGAACTGCTTCATGCAGTGGACCGAGAAATACTCAGGTCTGACCGCAGTGTCGGCACTCTGTGACAAGTGAGTGTTCAGGTTGCGGTTTGGGCGCTCATCCATAAAAGGTTCCCCCGGGCTGAGAAGAGCCTCAGGTTCGGGAAGGGATGAAACCTGCCACGCTGCACAGTCTCCGGACATGGGACCCCGCAGCGTAACCAGGGAGGTTAAGTCCCTAAAGCCCCTGTACTCACTCCAGTGACAACCATCCCCCCACAACTGCTCCACTCTGCCAATGGGTTTGTTCTGATCTGAGGATTGCAGAGAGCGCAGAGAGCTCTATCAACATGCGCATGGTCACACAGTTCAAATTCTCCGTGCAGATTATAGCTCTCCACGTGTGTATCTCAAAACACAAGTGAAATAGATTCTACATTTTTGAAAATATGAAAATACTTTGTTTTGGGCACTTAAAAATGGAAACTATACCTCCAAACTACCTTTTAAAAAACTGATTATTTGCTATTGTTTTCAGCTTGGAGGAAGAGGTAAATTTCATTTTTAAAAGTAAGTTTTATTTTGGGCCGGGGATTTGGCTCAGTGGTTCCAATGTCTGCCTGGCAAGTTCAAGTTCCTGAGTTCAATCCCCAGCACCACACACCGCAGTGCCGGGCGTGGTGGCTCACGCCTGTAACCCCAGCACTCGGGAGAGAGAGGCAGGAGGACTGCTGTGAGTTCAAGGCTACTCTGGGCTACATAGTGAGTTCAGGGCTACATAGTGAGTTCAGGGCCAACAGAGCAAGATCCTTTCTCAAAAAAAGGTTTTATTTTTAAACGTTTGTAGATTTCTGAAATTCTTGTGACAACAGCAAGCTCTGCTGTATGGCAGGCCAGGTTTCCTATTAACATCTTCCATTAGTATAGAGCCTTCACCACCATTAATGAACCAACTTGTTACCCCAGTACTAAATCTATATTTTACTCAAGCTTCCTGGTTTTATGTCATGTCCAGTGTATGTCTCAGGAGCCCGTACGGAGCACACTACATTCAGTCACCATATCTGCCTGTGTGACCCTGTGGCTTGTATTTAATGACCCTGGTGGTTTTCAAGCGTGCTGGTCAGACCTGCTGCAGGACAGCACATAAGTAGGTATTTTTCTCTTCGACCATCCAGTGTACCACTGTCAGTTTCACTGGGCTGCGGGTGTTAGCCTCAGGCCCTGGGTTGAGGCAGCACAGACCCAGTTTCTCCTAGGTTCTGTCTCCCTGTATCTCCTGCACCCTTGGGGAGAAATTTGCTCTGTGTAACCTCTCCAGGGCCAGCATATCCTTCACCAGAGTTCTTCTGCACAAGAGATCTGACCACTTTCCTCACTGGCTACCTTATTTCATTGTTTATTTATACGAGCAGAGTGTGCACTGTACATTTTCAGTTCTATCTCAATACGGTTCTATGTGCCCGGTGCTCACAGTGTCTGGCTTGGGGCCCTTCCCACCAGCCCCTTGTCCCCTTGGCACACGCCTGCCCTTCAGGAATTTTCCTCACTTCCTGGCACTGTGAGATACTCCAGGCTCACCTCACATACTTCCACCCTCACCCACTTCTCCAAGCAGCTGCTTCCTTCTACTGAAGCCCAATCTGGAGCAGGAACCTTTCTGTCACTAAGGTGTCGTTGCTGTTGGTCCAAGCCACTTTTTCAGTCTCTGCCTATGCGGCCTTGGAATATCTCTATAGCCTTAATTTATTCAGCAAATATTACTGAGTATCCAGTCTTTTTTACGTACTCTGCAAGTATGAACCCCTTTAGTCCTTAAAATAATCTTATTGCACAGCTAGCTAGGTAGCACACCACCTGTCACAGTTTGTGTTTAATGTCCCCCAAAGCCTCATGCAGATGAGGGGGGACTTTCTTTCACAGCAGTAGTTTAATCTGGACTGTGCGGTGCTGGGTTGAAGGGCGTGTGATCAGTACACCACTGAACCGGCATGACTAGTTTGGCAGCACCCCAGTCTGGTAGGATAAAAGGGGCAGAAGATGCTGCTAAACTCATCCTGCCTCTCTCTCTCTCTCTGTCTCACTCTCTCTGTCTCTCTGTCTGTCTGTCTGTCTCTGTCTCTGTCTCTGTCTCTGTCTCTCTCTCTCTCTCTCTCTCTCGCCATGTTGTTTGTCCTCTGCAATGCTTGTTTGTCATCCCTGTCTTGGAGCCAGTAGATTATAGACTGAAACCTTTATGAACTATAAGCCAAATAAATTCCTTCCACTCCAATTTTAGGTGTTGAGGATTTTTTCTCAGCAACAAGAGAAAAGTAACTAGCACACCACTCGTTATCCCTGCTTTATGGATGGGAAAACCAAGGCACAGAAAGATCTGTATGTGCGCCCAGAGCGGCAGAGCGACGGCCACGCCCCGGCGTCCGGGCCGATCTGGAGCAGTAAGGAGGCTGCCCCTTCTCTCGCATCGAGAGCGGCCCGACGCAGAAGACGAGGCGACCCACCGCTGTAGGAAGCACTTATGAGCATGAGGCTCCTCCGCGCTCAGTTCCCTGCTGCTCACGGCCACGTGGATCCCTCCCGGACTCCGGCCTACCGTGATGTGAGGGAGGAGCTGCTGTAATGTGCCCAGACTCCAGCAGCTGCCAGGGACGGAGTGGCCACAGGACACCCAGTCCACTCGCAGCCACAAATGTGCCCACTCTGTCTCAGCCACACGCAAAGGCGACAGGTAGTACTACGTTTCATTTCTATCCATTTCTTATTTCCACGGGTTTTTAAGGAGGTTTATATCTTCTCTATATATGAAACTCCATTTCATTATGCCTCACTCCACTGATAAATATTTGAAGAAAACTGTCTTATGAAAACCAGCAAAGAGAATCAAGATTTCTATTTATAGCTAGGTAACTGAGAAGAAAATGTTAAGGGTGTAATTACATTGTGACTGTCACTAGCAGGGGGACCAGGAGACCCCAGTTGAGATGGCGTGCAGGACACACGCAAACGCGCACTGCAGACCCCCTGAAGGACTCTCCCTAGGCCGTCGCTCCCTGCTCCAGCGGCAGAGCAGCTCAGGAGGGGGCAGGGCTCCACAGCACAGGTCCCCCTGGAGTTCAAGCCAGAGGCTGGCCAGCGCAGCGGCTGGAATCGACTTCTTGTTAATGTTTATAAAGTCCTTGGAAAAGGGCAGGAGATTTGACACCCAAAAGAAAGTTCCAATCAGGCACAAACCAGCTGCTTCCGTATGTTCAAAAAAGGAGGAACAGACATAGTCCTTGCTGGGCAGGAGGGAGGAACCACGAAAAAATTGGTGAGTAAGTGGAAGTAAAAATACACTGGGTAGAATCACAGGGCTGGAGATGGCAGGGAAAGGCAGGATGGAGTCGGGGTTCAGCTGAGGGACGTCTAATTTATCAAGTCTGATTGAGTAGGAAGAGGGTGTGGCCTACTGGGTGCCCTGGGGACCCCGACCTTTAAAATCCTCTTGAAGAACTGTGCTTACCCTCGCCGGGACCACCAGTCTAGACAGCTGAGTGGTCTCTAGTCAGTTTCAAAACTATTGCATGAGGGCCAGGGAGTTAGCTCAGTGGTTCCAGCGCCTGTCTTGCAAGCACAAGGACCCAGGTTCGATCCCCAGTAACCACATACCATACTGGGCGTGGAGACTCACCCCAGCAGCAATCAGTACCACATACCACAGTGCCAGGCGTGGCGGCTCACGCCTGTAATCCCAGCACTCGGGAGGCAGAGGCAGGAGGATTGCTGTGATGTGAGTTTGAGGCTGAGCGCAGGGCCAGCCTGAACCACAAAGCGAGACCCTGTCTCAAAACAAACAAACAAACAAACAAAAACTATTGCATGAGCCAAAGCCTTCTGAGAAGATCTGTTTAAAGTAAATTCCCAAAGTATATAAATGAATGATTAAATATCAGTTTTACTTTTATTAAGAATAAGTCCAAGACCAGTGCAATTGCTGAGATTTCTAAATATCCTTCCTTTTTCAATCAACAGCAATAATTAAACAAGAACATGTATCCCAAACTAATATCAGGGGAAACAGAACAGATTTCTGTGTATTGGGTGATGTGCTGATTATGACAAAATGTACCTCAGTCAGGACTCCAAAGCCTTATATTCTTCCGAGCAGTTCAGAGAGAGATGGATAAATTTAAAACAGAAAGAAGAGCAGCAGCAGACAGCTGACTGTGTCCCTCAGGCACGGAGCAGCAGGGCTGTGTTTCCATGGTAAAGAATGCCGGCCAGTTCTGAACCACTGAATGTATGAGCGATGACAGCTATGATTTTATTTTAGTCCCAGTAATCTGAGAATTCTGATTGAATATGTTTTGGGGTTTTTTTTAGTTTTTTGAGACAGGGTCTTGCTTTGTAGTTCAGACTGACTCTGAACTCACTGTGTAGCCCAGGTGAGCCTCTAACTCTTGGCAATCCTCCTGCCTCTGCCTCCCAAGTGCTGGGATTATAGGCATGAGCCACCACACCCAACACTGTGATATATGGTACCAGGGACAGAACTTGGGACCTTGCACTTGTCAGACAACTGCCAGAACCGCTGAGCTAAACTCTCAGCGCTCTGACTGAACAAAGATTCTGACCATTTTCCTGAACCCTTCAGGGATATAATAGAAGATAGTTGGCTTAATAAAAACTAATCTTCACAAGCACAATTTTTACATGAAGAAAAAAGCAACAGAGAGGTTTTTATATTTTTTCTTTCATCTAAAACATACTTTGTATACATCCAAACATAAAACAACTTGAAAATGCCACTGTAAGACTTGCGCCTTGCTAAGATGCAGAGCAGGTCACAGTAGCTCTGCTGGTGTCTGAGACCAGGACAACGTTCCATGTTTTCTGCGCCGTGAAACGAGTGTCCTCAGCGTTTGCACAGGAGACACTGAACACACTGTATTTACCACTGATTTCTCCAAGGATGATGAGAAAATCAGTGGAAGGAGTGAGAATGTGGAAGAACACAGGTCAAGATAGTCAACGGCGTACTTCCCATTCTATACAAAATAGCTGTTTGCACTGAAATACATTTGGAAAGAGGAATTTTATGAATTACTGTGTATTTTCATCCCTCCAAAATTCAAGCTAAAATTTGTCATCCCATGTAATTGTGGTAAGAGGTATAAGGTCCTAAGAACGCTGATTATAAAAGGCTCTGTGTGGCATCCAGTCCTGACATGTCCTCCAGTGAGGCCACAGCACACGGGCAGAGAGCTGCTCCGGTCAGATACCAGAACTGCCGGCCCTTCACCGGGGTGGGCCACCTATAGAACTGTGAAAAATAAGTTTCTGCTCCATATCAATGATCTAGCTTGAGTTGTTTTGTTACAGCACCGAGAGTGGGCTGAGATACCTCCACTTCTAATTTGCATTACGACTTGAAGGTAGCCAGGGGTAAGGAATGAGGAAGGAGTGAAGGCCAGAGTCTGGGCTCCGACCCACCTCCTCGTTCTCCAGCAGAGGGAAGAGCGGGGTGTGGTCCTCCACGTCTCCCACAGGGATGCCCTTCGACCCCCACCACTCCACCCGGTCTGACTTACCCTTCAGAGCCCACCAGGAAGTTTATGGACAGACAAGGAAACTCAACAGACTGAGCTCACTCTTCCAAGTCTGAGGTGAATCCCTGTGTGATAGTGACGATGCTAAAATGTTTCCAATGTCTTGGTTTGTATGTACAAATCTCAAAGTGTATATGCCCTTGAAGATATAAAAGTCTGACAGCATTCAGATAAAAAACAAATTTGGATATCGTACAGAGAGACGGAGCGGTTATTAACAGCACTTCACCACGTCTAAGCATCCTATCAGTCAGAATCGTGACGAATTAAATGTTTCCGATCTGTCTTTAACATAGCCCTTTTCCCACCTAAAATATGGCATTTTGATTGAGCAGTATATTTTAACTACTTATAAATAGAATCGATAGCTCTTTGCATTTAGTTTTAACTTGATCAAATAAAGTTGGCAATTTGTATGTCAGAATCCAGCCCTAACTTTCTTCGGGAAATGGAAAACGCTTAATATTTATTGATCTGGAAAAAAAATGCATCATGCTCCAAAACACTATTAAACGGAAAACAGATGACACGAGCCTTTGGGGGCATTCAACGGAAGCTAAATGTACTCGCAAGACAGCTGACCGCCACAGACACAGCCGCCGTCTCCACCAGAGCTGCGTCAGGAGCAGCCCCTTCCCAGCTGGCCACAGAAGGCCACGCAGTCACCACGATGAAGGCCACATCTGAACACCAGGCAATCGGCGCTGCTCCAGCCACACGTGTCTGTGAGAAGTGCCTTAAGGCTGCGCACAGTCTTGTTGTCCACTTTTAGAGAGCACTAGTCTCCTTCTGTGCATTGTAGGAGTACAGACATTAAATACAGTGAAGCTGACGTGCGCAGGTTGCAGCTTCCCTTGCACCATACTAGGGCTGGACACGGCTTATCCCGCACAGGACTGAGCCAAAGATCTAAGGACATTAATCACTTTGGGCAGCCAAGGAAGGGCGTGGCTTAGATTCTGAGAAGCCTTCTTGACTGAAATGGCTCAAGAAACATGAGCCTCCTCGAGCAGGACACAGCACTGTGGTCTGGAGAGGACTTGTGCACAGAAGCACAGGGGCAGACATGTAGGCAGGTCCCCACCGAATGACACGCCTGACGGCTCAGGGGGAAGCCCGCATCTACCTGACACCCACAGCTCGGCCTGCTCCTTCCAGCGCACACACACAGCAGGGTGGCCAGCTTAGGACGCCCAAAGGAACACCCAGCCCAGGGAGCACAGCTGCAAGGAGTCCAACCAGGAGGAGACGGGTGCTGGGTTTGGACGAAAGGCTGCGTGGAGCGTCACAGCCAGCCCAGGACCCAGCTGCCCGCGGGTGGCTGCAGACCCGGAACACGCGGGATGGCTTGGGGCAGAGAGCCCCGGCACGCAGGACAGCCTGGCCTTCCTCCGCAGCAGCCGAGGGCACGTGTGGATAGGGCCAGAGGCCTTGAGAAGACCTCAGGTTGACAGAACTCACCACCAACGCTGGAAAAACCTAAGTGAAATGAGGAGGTTTAAATCTTCTATGAAAGTGGGCGCACCGTGAGCCTGTGGTGTGAAGCCGATCAGAGGCACACGTTTAAAATTGCCTGGTCTCTCTTACATGAGAACCCAAAGCAGAAAGAGCAAAATAAAAAGCAGGTAATAGGAGGCAGGGAGCGAGCTCTTTCTCAAAGGGGAAGGGGACAGAGAGATGGAGGGAGGCGGGGGGTTGAGAGAGGAAGTGGGGTGTGAACACGCACCTGCTCCACGGGGGTGTAGACATTATGTGCCACACTCGAGGACTAATCAAGAGAAGCACACGGGGGAAGAGGAAAAACACTAACTTTCTGTCAGCATCAGAAAGTGATATATTCAGGGTGTTAATCTAGCATGAAATAAACGTGGAGGAGAGATTGCACATGACAAATCTCCCTCCAAGAAGTAACCAATTCCTCAGGTTTCAAAACCCATCCGTTCCCCTGTCTCGTCAGAATCCAGCCGCCTCGCCTCAGCCTTCACTTCTCGCAGAAACTAGTGATGCGGAGAACAGACTGGCAGGTGAGCAGATTCCAAAACCCACCTATGCGCCCCCGCCAGTGAGACAGACAAAGGCTGGTCGTGGGCAGCGTCCCCAGCATCCGCAGTCACCCGCGTCTGTTGGCACAGGCTCCCGGTGCCACAGGAGAAAAAGGTACATCTTACATAAGGAAACCAAAACCACACGGGGTAAATTGATCTTCATTTTCCTTTTCACACACCCAAAGTCCTAACCTGGCTGAAGGATTTCGCCTTCACCTGAGAGAGCCACCTTTCACAGCAAACGGACTTCACGGGGTAGCATTTCATTTGGAATGGAGGCTGTGAAGCCGACATCTGAAACCAAGCAGATATCTTACATAATATGGGGCGGGAGGAAGAGGACCCGCGTCTCACTTAACATCACTCACTCCAAACACTGGGAGGAGCTGCCACGAGAGCGGTTCTCACCCACCCTGGCGAGGATCCGTGTCCTGGCTCGAAACCTGGTAACCATATGAGCCGGAGAGGACAGACAGATGTCCCCAAACCCGAGCCTGCCCCATCTGCTGCACAAGGAGCTCCACCAATGAGCTGTCACGCGCTATCTGGAGCCCAAACCTTTTGCTGTGCTGCGGAAATTTTTCATCACGACAAACCTCACACAGTTAGTGACCTGCGCTTACCTACAGAGAGCTCACAGGTCAGCATGGTAAACAATCCTAACAATGACTGTACAGGGAGAGAAACGGAGGGAAAGTTATGGCCCATGTAGCCCGGGACACACCAGGGCGTCCAACACAGTGGAGTGACTTGCACGTGTACTGAGAGCAGCATGGAGCGGGGACAACCCCACACCACTGCTTATCTCAGCTCAGCCAAAATGCTTCCAGCTCAGTGAGAGACAGCAGTCTAGAGCATCTGCTGGAGGCTCCCGTGGGGGGCTCTTACTTCAAGGCCTTTGCCTTAAGTCAAGTGATCCTTACAACACATCAGCCTTCATTCCACCTTCCAGATGGGGAAACTGAGGCAGGGAGAGGTTCATTCACTTTCCCAAGCTCCTCAAGCTAGAGATGGCTGAGCCAGCACAGGGAACCAAGGAGCCCAGCACATGCTACTGCCCGTGTCGGCCCTGGAACACACTAACACCCACATGTGACCAGGGCCAGGTGCCAGGGGCTGGCCCAGGCCCCGAAGGACGCCCTCCAATGCTCCTTGGATAAATGCAAGCCACAGGAGGATGGCAGCAAGGGGAGCTCGGCGCAGCAGGGGCAGGTGTGGAGAGCAGCCTCGCCAGCCCGCCGAGCGTGTGTTCAAGCTGAGCAGACACTGGCAGCAGGGGCACACGCCGCTGTCTACCACCCTTCGGGACAGCCCCTGCCTTCCGTGCCCAGGAGGCTGGTCCATCCGAATGGTGCTGCCATGGAGCAGGGCTGGAGCATCGAGGACAGGGAGGGAGGATCTAGTGCCCTTTCCTCATCCTACCCCCTCGCCCCCGGCTTCTGAGGCAGCTGAATCCATCCCTCTTTGAGGAAGAAAACTTATTTACACACAACGGAGCACTGCTCTGCCAGAAAGAAGCACGAACTTGAGTCATCTGCAGGAAATGGATGCGCCTGGAGACCACAAGGGGAAAATAAATCAGACAAAGCAGCTTAGATATCACGTGGTTTCCATTATGTAAGAAACCCAAAGTATAAATAAACAGTAAAATAAAAGGTAGACAACAGGAAACAGGGAGGCAGATCTTTTGCAAATGGGAAGAGGACCAAGAGGCAGAAGGAGGGAGGAGACGGTGCTGCATTCATGCGCCAGCTCCCCGCAGTGAGTGCGGTCACTGTGTGCGACAAGCCCAGCTAATAAGCAAGAGCAGCTCCTGCGAGGCCTCTCCACACTCCTGCCCGCCTGGCTGTAGCTCCCCTTCAGGCCCAGAGAGGCCGGGTCCCACCTAGTCCCCTGCCCCACCCGCACCGCTCCCCAGACGCCCTGCCCTCCTCGTCCAGATCCCAACCCAGTGGCCTTTTCCCTTAGTGGAGGTTGACGGCCGGCAAAACATGACACAGGACAGCAGGTGAGCACCTGACCCCAGGCGAGGCTGCAGTTCAGGGCGGAACGCCCGCCTGGCGTGTGGGCTCCTGGGCTTGACCCCAGCCTGGGGACGTGCGGAGCTCAGGGACACATGCCGAGGTCAGGCCTCTCTTCATCCACCAGCGCATCCCAGCTGCGTGTGGAGGCCCGGCCTGTGCCCACCTCGGCCAAGGCTGTGGGGCCGGGACGGCAGTGGGGACAGTGGGGCTGCTGTGACCAGACACGCCTACTGCAGGCCCCTCGCTGGAGAGAAGAACGCCAGGAGGCGCGGAGGGAACGAGGGGAGATCCCACTGGGAATTGGACAGACGAAATCAAGCTGGCCCGAATGTGGAGACAGGGAGAGCCAGCGGCGTCAGGGAAAGGGCCCGGCTGACCGGAGCGTCCCTCCGCCCCGTGCCCCTTTCCCCCCTGACGCTGGACAGGCCGGCTCTGATGCCCCGGGTGTGTGGAGGCCGCACTTCCCAGTGGCCAGGCCAGGCTGCACCCCGAATCCAGCCCTGATCTCCAAGCCTCCTTGGTCTCAGAGGGCCCGTCCTCTGCGCCCACAATCTTCATGTTGGAAGAGTCGAGCCACCGAGCTACGGCTTTGTGGGCGCCAGTCGCCACCTCCCTTCCACATGGGAAGAGTCGCCTGTGCTCTCTTCAGGCACTTACAGACCCGCCCGGCTCCCTGTGCCACCCAGGGGCCGAGGCCAAAGTTCACGGGAGCCCCACTGAGGCACACGCAGCGGAAGGGAGCCGCTCCTCGCCTTCTTGTTCCCTCAACTTCCGTAACCCAAAGATTCCCCTCAGCTTTGCCTCCTCCCTTGGTGCCCCACAAGGGACGAGGAGGCCTTGCTTCAGGGACCCGTGGCCTGGCACGTGCTGCGGAGCTTTCCTTCCGTAGCCAGTGAGTAGCTGCTGGGCTTCACCAGGGGCCAGACACTCGGTTCAGAGGACGCTGCAGTGAGCGCGGCTCACACGGGACTGGCCTGGGATTTGCAGTGCAGCCACAGACACTCAAATATGCACTTGCAGTAAATTATGGCCAGGGCTGCCCGGGACAAGCAAAACACTGAACAGAGGCTGGGGAAGTTTCCCTGTAAATATGCATCCACAGAAGGACTAAAAGCTGACAGTGGGTGGAAGGACTGAGAATGCTCAGCTGAAGCAACAGCTTCATGTGTGACGGGCGGTGCCGGGGCTCGGAAGGAGATGCAGCCGGCAGGACCTGAAGCGGGAGTGGGCCAGGTCCGGCCCAGATCCTAACCCTGACCCTTTTCCCTCAGTCTGCCACCCTTCGGGACAGGTCCCACTGGCTCACATGTGGGAACTGAGAAGTTGGGGAGTCTGGGCGGGAGAGGCGGGCTCTGTCTGACGCCACGGGGTCTCTGACAGGCTGAGGAGAAAGTGCGTGACTCGAGGTATGTCCTGGCGAGTCAGGACTGGAAGTCGAAAGAGACATGGCCGCAAGCAGGTCCAGACTCCTGAATGCAGCCCATTCCTGGAGCCCGAGGCGGATGGTCACACAGAGTGTGTGCGGAGAGGCAGGGAGGAGGCAGAGATAACTGGAAATGCAGTGCCGCCACAGGAAGATGATGGCTGGGCCCTGAGGCCCATCTACACCTCCGAGTGTGGCGCAGCAGGCAGCTGCGGGCCTCGGGGCAGCACTGTGCTCATTCTGGCCCCAATGATCAGTAGGGTGAGCTCCACCAACTTATGCCATGTTCTCAGTTTCCCTCATTTTAAAAGGACGGTCATAGCAGCTACAGAGCAGGCTTCCCAGAGCCAGTCATTGTGAGGATGCCAAGGCCCACGGTGGACAGAGTGTGCAGAACTGAGCCTGCAGGTGCCCAGCGGTTGTGGGGCTCATCACCAGGTGCATCTCACAGGAGGTGACCACAGCGTTCATTCGGCTGGGCGGGCACGGAGCCCTGGAGGGCACACTGGCTACTCCCCAACACCTGCACACGCTACTGAGTGCAGAGGGGCCTCCACATGGGACTTGTGTGGGGAGGGGGCGTGAGTCAGCAAAGCACTGCCCTCGCTGCCCTCATCTTCCCGCCACTCAGTGAGAAAGGAGACCCGTTTTCTCTGCCAAGAGATCAAGAAAATCTTCTAGACACCCAGAATGAGAGGCGAACGGGAGCCGCGCAGGTCGGCCTCCCTGCTGTCCCCCTGAGATATGAGGCACCGGCCCCAGAGCCTTCCAAACACTTTCCACTCTGCTCTGAGGCGCTGTCTCTGCAGGGGCCCCTGCCACCCAGCTGCAGTTGCCGGAGGCCCAACTACTTCAGGATGGAAACACCATAGCTGTGCCAGCCTCCTGTGTGCATCTCAGCGACCAGCGCCATGGCCAATCCCAGCTGAGAACACGATGTCAGGGGGTCTGGGGCGCAGACGTCGCATCTTCAGTCTTTCTCCCTCCCTCCCTCCCCCTCTCTCCCTTGCCTCTGCCTCATGCCATCCTTCCTATATGCAAAGCCTTTTGCATTTCAACTCAGCAAAAGAAAATCTCATTAATTATTATATGAAAGAGAGGAAGAAGAACAGGAGGAGGAGGAGGAAGAAATGATCTAAATGATTCTTACACCTCAGGTTTGGATCATAGCTGGAGACATGACACCGGAACTCTGGCAAGATCGATGGCTTCTTAAAAGTTCTTTGTGCTTGCGGACTCAGCACCCAGCAGAGGGCCTTCTGTCCGACACTGTGTTCCCACCCCCACTCCAGACCAGGAGGAGGCGCCGGACCCACCAAGCTCTTCCTCACCACTCCTCACGGGCGTCCCGGCAACGAGGGACCCGAGGAGCAGTGACCAGGCCGGAGGGGCTGGCGAGGGGCATGGCTGATCCTGGGGCATCAGGAAGGAGCCAGTGGAGATGTGATGGATAGAAGGTTTCAGGCCTGCTTCACCTCCGAAACCCTCCGGAAGTGACAGGGAAAGCTTTTATGATAAGTGTCAACCCCAAAGGACAGAGAGGCACGAACAGAAACCCCAGCAACGGAGCTGAGGAAGTTGGAGAGAGACATGGCCACACGACACAGCCACGCCAGCGGTGACTGACTCCTTCCTGGGTGGTGACAGAGCCAGGAAGCAACTCCAGTTCTGCCGTGAACCTCACTTGGCTCAGGAGTCCAGGGGATCGTGCATGTGCTCACACCGGGCTCCATGAAAAAGGACCACTGGGCCCCCTTAGGGGCCTGTCGCTGCAGCACAGAGCCCAGAGGCTCTGTGAAGCCCCACCCCCGCCCCATCCCTTGTGCAGAATCACATTCAGAATACGCCTCAGGCTACACTGAGAATGTGTTTGGTGACAAGACCCACCTTGGCCAGCAGATGTGGACTGAAGTAACTGCCCAGGTTCTGGGCCAGGCCACAGCAGACACTGAGCTTCCACAAGTCCCTGCTGCGGTTCTGACCCGGTGCTGCTGAGAACGGCACACAGCAGATCTGCTCCAAGCTCCCCCCTGAATCCAAGCACAGCTGAGCTGCAGACCCTGAAATTAGCCTTGAGATCTGGACCTGGAATCAGAGCGCAGCTGGGAAAGCAGGCATGTGGCGCTGGCCCCAAGGAGGGTCACAGATGTGACGCATCATACATACGATATGCTGCGATCTATTCAAAGATCTACAAAAGGAGGAAAATGTCCCAGGAGACTAGAAGGATGGTGCTCCCTGTGTCAGAACAGGAAAATACTAGACTTAATGGTACTCAGAGAAAGGCAGAGGACTGAAAATATGTCCAGTGAGTCCAAAGCTTTGAGCAAGGAGGTCCCCTGCAGTGCGCTGCTCCATCTCAGGAGAAAGCCAGGCACAGTGCGCCCGCCTGTGATCCAGCACTCAGGAGGCTGAGACAGGATGATTCTCATGAGCTCAAGGCCAGCCTGTGCTACATCTTGAGCCTTTACCTCAAGGAAACAGCAAGCCATTAGAGAGCTGAGAGACGCGGGAGAATTCGGAGGGCAGGCAGCACCAGAGCCTCACCCTGGGCTGAGGCTGAACCCCGCACACCTCCTGCAGGCAGGGCTGCAGGTATCTGGGTACGAAAAGGCCGCTGCGGCTGCCCCTGCCCACGACCAGAGTCCGTGGGACTCATGCCCAGTCCCCTCATTCCTGCTGGTGCCGGCACTCAGCAGCTGCTTCCTAAACAAAAAAATCTACAGTCTGAAACAAGTCACTCCGTGCCACTGGCCCGGGTTTCCGAGGATCCCATCAGTGTTGCTCTCCGCACCCTCAGGCGTGGAGGGCCTGGGAGCTCCGGCTCCTCAGCCTGAAGTCAGGGCTCTGGTGGGAACCTCAGCCAGCCTGGATCGGCAAGACGGAAGGGAGTCGCCTGGTGTGTTTGGCGCTTAAGATCTCATTTCTGCTCTGTCTCCGAGACTTTGTTTCACCATCGCAGCTAAAAGAGCAGGTTGTGGAAGGGGCAGTGCTGGTTCCACATGTACCCTGCAGGGTGCCAGGCAGGGGCTCATGGGGAGGAGCCCTGTGTGAGGGGGACCCCCAGCAGCCACCCTCCATGTGGCAACTGAGCACTGGTCTTATCCACTCAAAGTGGGGAGCTGTGAGCTACGCCGAGTCCACGGGCTCCCAGCCCCGTGCTCCTACCCTGCCTTGCCCACCAAAGCCCTGTGCCCATCTCTCTCCAGTGCCAGCATCACTCGTCCCTGAGCTGATCATCTGTCATCCCCAGGGCAGCAAACCATTCTTCCTCCCACACGTGGTTCCCCTGGCCACAGGCCACAAGCAAGGCCGTGTGGGCAATGCCAATGTGACATCCACCAGCCTCGCCAGAGAGACATTTCCAGCATGCCTCCCTCGGGCAGGAGGCCGGCCTCAGAACAGCTGCCTCGTTGGAGATACGAATGAAGGGCAACCTGCACCTGGAGAGGGGAAGAGAGAGAAAAGCAGGCAAGGTTGGGGAGAGGAAGGGGCTAGGCCGGGGTCCCCGCCCCACAGGACTCACAGCAGCCGGCAGCACTCGGACGAAGCTGCCTGCCACTCACGCAGCAGAACAAGATCTGCGCTACACAGGACACAGAAATGAAAACGCCACAGTTGTCCTCCTTCTAGACTCTGAGCGCGCCCTCCATGCCAGGAGGGGGAAGAACAAAATGACAGAACTTAAATACCTCATGACTGGATTAAATGAAGAGAGCCGGACAGCGGAGTCCCTTCCCTGCCAGGCTGCTTGTACTCTCACAGGAAGAGCTTGGGGGTTCCAGGGAAGCAGAAGGGAGATGCCTGCCGCACAGGGCAATGTGAGTAGCACTGCCCCACTGGCCTGGCACAGACCTCCACAGCGGTGTCCAAGGCCTCCGAACACGGGGAGGGAGGAGCACGAGGAGGTGACCTTGTGAGAAGCAAAGTGACTGATGATTAGAAGGCTGCAGAATCCAGGCCTCAGGCCGGGCTTCTCCCGTGCGCCCATTTAACAAATCCAGTGGTGAGCGGGAATCCCGAGAGCCGTGAAGCTGACCGACATGCACCTCTGCCCTCAAGTCCACGGGGCGCACACTTAGCAGGGCTCCCAGCGAACACAGACCTGCACTCCAGAAACCAAGTCACTCTTAATCAATCTCCAATTCAGTTAAATACATTAGTGGAGGAAGCAGGCACAGAAAAACGGGGTGTTCTCGAACATAACTTAAGTAAAAAGTAGTTATAGATGATACTTGTCTAACTGACAGAATTTATATCTACTCTGTGGATTAGATAATGGTATTATGTTAACATCAAATTTCCAACTTTTGGCTACGTATGTAGTTGGATCATAGAAAAGGCACACAAGAATCCAAGAGCAAAGGGGCGTGACGTCTCTAAGCTTACTCTCAAGTTCAGAAAAAAAAATACAGAGGGAATTATAAAGCAAATAAGCCAAAAAGTGAGCTGAGGAAATTCGAGATAATTAGAATAGTTACTTATACTGCTTGTTATGGTCTGTCTGGATGCCCCCAAAGCCTCACGCCACTGTGGCTGCATCTAGAGTGACTGATACCCAGTGCACTGTTCATTCGGCCCGGGGAACCAGGACTAAGGGCGTGAGTGCTGCGGCCCTGAGTAACCTGAATAAATGAAGCGGCAGGAAGAGGCTGTCAGGTGTCTCGCTGCTTTTGCTTTCTTCTGCGGCCATAAGCTATTGCCCCTCACCCACCCTGCCCTGGAGCCAGCCGCTGATGGACCGAGACCTCTACCAGCTCTGAGCCAAATAAACCCTCTGCCGGTAACTTTGGGCACCATGTATTGTGTCTCAGAACAAGATAAAAGTAACTGAGACACTGCTCTTGAGCTTTTTTCAGGTTTGAAATCATACTGAAATTTCAAAGTGTCCCCAGCGTCCCCACAATGAACACAATGAATAAATCACAGAGATGAAGGAACTTTCACCCACACCAAGAGCACGTACCTGAATTGTGATGTTCCTACATTCTGCAGCCCAAACACAGGAAAACTCCAGGCTGGTCAGGCCAGGTGTGGAAAAGTAACAGGTTTTAGACTAAGTTCGAGGGTGATGTTTAAATAAACCAGCTCAAATAGTATTCAGAAGCGCTGATCAAAACACAGCCAGCTGAGACACCTGCCAGAGGGAGGTGTCCGGCCCCGGAAGCCTGGCCCGAGCCGCCCCGAGCTGCACACACTCCACACACACCCAGAGCACAGCAACACCAGCGCATGTGGACAGATGCATGCTGCGAGGGAGGGACAGGCCACCTACAGGCCACTCACAGGAGCACTGTCAGGGCAGTCCAGAAGCAACACGGAGGCTAAACTCCCCAGACCCCAGGACAACGGGGTCAGGGAGGAGCCAGAGAGAGGGTGAGGCACAGCCTCCCGTCACCAGCCAGCCCTTTGTCTGCCCACACCATACAACGTTAGCATTGCAACTAACACTCCATTTTTACACTCAAAACATTTTGCAACTTATGAGAGGTGCCCTTTGGGGAAAAGGTAAATGCTAAGCAAGCCATATTTAAATAAAAATGGAATGCCTCCATCAAAGACATAAATGAAAATAAGAAGTTTCTCCCTTTACCATCTCAAAGACAGATGTAGAAACCTCCCCCCCCCCCCCCCGGGTTGTGAAAGTTGCTGCGATTTTTGTCTCATTACCAAGGTTCTAGCTCTGGCACATGATAAATTCTAATTAAACAAACAAGGGAAAATAATTTTAAGAAGAACAATGAAATCAAATATAGATGTTCTCTTCAGACACAGAGATGTTAACATAACAAGTGAGTTATAAAAAGAAAAGGGAAAATAGTTATTAAACAGATGGGTGCTGAAAAGAAAAGTTAGAGTATTTTTCTCCTTTAAGCACAAAGCATTCATCTGAAGCCAAGCAGAGATAAAGATAAACAAGAAGTTGCCCTCCAGGGCCAAAGAGCATAATACCCAGGAAATTAAGCAGAATCGGTCTAGAACGCCGACTGCAGCTACATGACCCAGCATCCTGATGCCAATCGAAACATTAAAGCAAGTTCGCTATTTTTAGGGCTTTGTATCTTAGTGGTTGTGTAATGAATCAGGATGTGTCTTGGCAAACTCGCTGGCAGCCTGGACGATATTTGTTTTCTTACCAAAAATAGTTGGAATCTCCTAAAACGTGGAACCGACACAAAGTGACCGGAGCACTTGAGGAATCTGGCCTGACCCCGAGTCCCGGACAGAAACAGCTGAGGAGCGCACAGCGGGGAAGCCATCGACTGGGCGCGGTCTGTGGGGGAGGAGACCAGAGCTCAGCACCAAGCCTCGAGCCTCGAAGTCCTGGCTCTGAATCCTATCCGAGGTCACAGGTCAAGGTGACCCGGGCAGCCGTCTCCTGCCTGGAATCTGGGAAATTCCTCCTACGACCACACTTCCCACTCCATTCCTAAGGCCCCAGCGCTGCTTGTACTCCAGGCTCAGGACCCGCCAGGCTCGAGCCCCTGGGGGACAGTCCCACCTGGGCCAGGTCACCACACGGGGCCCCAGTCCCCTCACTGGCAGCATCAAAGAGTTGGACCCGGCGATCTCTGAGGCAGGTCCCTGAGAGTCTGGAGTGGAATTACACTGGACGGTTCTGGATTCCGGACAGAAATCAGCAGCTGGGTCTCTGTGATCTCAGCTGCAGGGCAGCGGACACTCAGTTTGTATGACCAGCCCTCAGTGTGATGTCTGGCCAGCTAAGATGGTGGGCTCCAGACGCTGTGAAATCACCCAGGACACTCCCGAGACCTCATGGGAACATCAGTGAGCCCTAAAAATGGCTTTCAGGGAGGAGCCCCAGGACGGCCTTCCTCCAGCCCCTAGACCCCTTAGGGCACTGCACTATCTGCTATTCAAGGACTGAGGCTATTCAAGGACTGAGGCGGCTCCAGGGCAGGGCTGCATTAGAACCGCAGCTTTGAGGACTGCTGCTGTGTGAGGGACCTCTACTAGGTCTCTGCCTGACTTCCCCCCTAAAATCTCTCTGCCCTGTGAGGTGGGTTATGATCCTCTGATACCGACAGAAGAAAATGAGGCACCAAGAAGGCAGGGAACCCGGACCTAGACGCTGGCGATCGGGTTTCAGAGCCCGAACACTTTTCAGCGGCGTTTCATAATAATCCAGCTATGCAGCTGTATGGGACACAACTCCTCAACCTTCTATCCTGCTTTAATTTCTTTTTAAAACATTTTATTTGGAAATTATTACAAATATAAAGAAGCTGTAGAAACAGGACAAGCATATTTGAACCATCAGAAAGTACCCCTTAGTGCATGCCTATAATCCCAGCACTCAGGAAGCTGAGGCAAAAGATGGCTACACAGGGAGTTCAGACCACAGTGAGACCCCATCTCTAAAAGCAATTAAGAATAACAAAAATGAAAGAGCATGCTAGCTTTAAACCTCATCACTCGATAAACACCTCAGTGGATGTGTCCTCTACCCACAATATGACCATCGAAATCTCCACAGCTGTACTGAAACCTAACTCCCTGCTTCGATTCGCCTGCACATCCCAGGATCGCCTTTCCTGGCAAAAGGAGCCACAGGTGGCCTTTCCACAGGTGGCGTTTCCATGCCTGTTTAGTGCCCTTCAATCTACAACAGTGTCTCAACTTTTCCTTGATCTTCAGGGCCCTGCCATTTTTAAAGATGACAGCCTGGTTATTTTAAGGAATGGCCCTCAATCTGAGTCTTCCTCAGTGATGCGCATGATTCCGTTCAGGTGCGGCATCTGGCAGGATCATCCCAGGGGTGGCACTGTGCCCCTCTGGGCTTCATGGAGGGCACCTGATTTTGATCTGCCCCTTACTCTGGATGGGCACCAGAGAAACCTGGGAGGCACAAGTGTGAATTACCCCTTTTTCTTCTGTGATTTGCCAGTACTCTTACGATGGTACTCTGAAACCATGTAAATGTCCTATTCCTCAAGAAACTTTCAGGCCCTATACTGTAATTAATTACAGATATTGAATATTGACTCAGATTCCTATCTTATTCATTTACAATGTTACCTTTTTCTACTGTCCAAATTTTCCCAGATCTGGCCGGCAGGAGCCCCTCCTGGAGACTGTGCCCCAGTGATTCACCCTGGCTCTGAAGTCAGCCATTCCTCCAGGAAACCCTGGCTCCCCTCCGCAGAGAACAGAACCGAGCGGCCAACTCCAACCCACGGGGCCTCCTCCTAACGCTTGCTCACAAGTCTTACCCGCTCTTGCCTGCCCTCCAGGACGCCCGCATCACCCCCACCATCCTGGGGAATCTTCTAGCGCTCCTCCACATGCACCAGGTCGCCCACTTCGCTTTTCTGAGCTTTGCGGCTCCTGAGATCACAGCTGAGGAGCCACATTACCCCAGATGTTTCTGGTACTGCTTCCCACAAGGAGAGAAAGGCCACGGGACAGAGCCATCCAGGACACAGGAGGTGCAAAAGTGGAAAGAATCTGAACGACAATTCTATCTTATTTCCAGTTCACTTTTCCGAGGCTTGCTCTTTTCATGAACTTTCCATTACATGAGCCAATGAAGATTCCGGCTCTACCTACAACAGTGGCTCTGCAAGGACAGTTCCCTATAGAACAAGCAGCAACATCCCTGTGAACCCAAACGGGGTCACAGGAATAGCCCCAGGAAGACAGAAACCACTGGAAAAGTAAGGCCAAGCGCCCACGTGATACTAGCATGCCGCGCAGGTCGTGATTTCACTGACTCTGATGTGGTCAGGATCTCAGCGGCCTTGTACTTGGAAATACTGGGCTCTTACACTGTATGAGACATGAGGTCCTCCCGGGACAGCACATTCTATTAATTAAAAGTCTTTGTGATGAGCTCAAGTTTGCCTTCCTGTAATTTCTAATTACTAATAATAACTTTTGAATATAGAAAGATACCGATCATGGCTTCTCACCACCTTACTGCCCAGTTTCCAGGACTGTCACCCTCTGGGGGTGGATAGAAGGACGGAATCCAGGGCATGTACCTCTAGACAGCCCGCCACCCTGGCATCACCCACCCTCGCCATGTCCATGCGGACGATGCTCCGGTCATTGCCAATCTAAATCCGCTCTAATTTGACCTCAAGAGCACAGTATACGGTTAGGTAACGGCAGATTCCACAAAAGCCCAACTTGCTCCATTTCCGCTGCAGAGCCTGCTGTGTTCCGGGTCCCCTCCGGACCCTGCATCACATTTTGTCACAGCTCCTTGGGCTCCTCCGGTAGTGACAACTCCTGAGGCTCACTGCTGGCCGTGGGAGGTCTGAAGAGTTGGGGCAGCCTGTGAGCAGGTGGCCCTCTGCTGCCATCTGTCCCGCTTTCTGAACGATGAGGCTGGGGTGGCGCCTCGGGGAGGAAAGCGGACCCCCGACTTACACGAACTCAATTCGTTCCCAAACGCTGACTGTAACTCAAGCTGGTTAGCGAAGGCTCAGGCCCCTCTACAACCTTCACAGTCTCTTCTATATCCTGTAGACCTCTGTCCTTAGAGAGATACCGACCCAAGATTTCTCACTTAACCTCACACAGGAAAATATGTTGCACCGTTCTTTTCAGAGCTCTTTAAGGGTTAAGTCTGCCTCTGAGACCATCTAGAAGCACAGCAGCTGGGGTCAGGTTGAAACTCAAGACTTGGTTCACAAGTCAAAACTAAAATTCCAGTCATAACTCACATCCATCAAATGTCAGATTAGTGACAACTTGAGAGTCCACTGTATTTGATATAACAAATCACCACTTTATTCATTTTTCTCTATAACATAAATAATGGTATCACTGGGAAACTTTTCTCATTTATGATCTTTGATATCCAAACAGAAAACCACTGTGTGCTTTGTCTATATGTCTCTGACTTTCTACCCCACTCCCCACACAGGTAAGGATGACTATCTCTGGTCCCGTCTGTGTAGGAATCTGGAGCTGCCTCCTAGGCCACAGAGGCATGATGAGCAGTATGGGCCTTTGACCGATAAGAAAACACGAGCACAGAGGCTGTGGGTTCCATGCAATGCTCAACACATAATCAGGGTCAGCGCAACTTGGGTCTTTTATGCTGAACCACTACACACCATTTTAAATATTTAAGAGCCTAATGCTCACATGCATAGTTCAGATGTACAAACTGATGCAAGCCAAGCCCAGTAATACATTTTGTAACTCCATCATGCTCAAGACAGCACTAAGTCTGTAGAAGCCACTCACAGCCCATGTTGGGGTGAGGGCTCATCCAGAAACCACACAGGTGTGCAGGGCAGAAAAAACAAAGGGAAAATACCTGTAGCTAAACCAGAAGGGACAGGAAACGGAAAACAGCACCTCTGGCCATGAGCCAGTACTCACATTCTGAAGCCACACAGGAAACGCGTCTCTGTAAGCACGAAGTGCCCGTACCACAAGCGGACCCAGCACAGTGACCGCATGCGGCCCAGAGCGGTGCGGCACGTCTGAACCAAAGGGGGCCGCGGTCATGCCAGGGGTGTTCAGATGCTCCTGGGGTCTCAGAGTCCTGAGGGTGTGACAGAAACGAACTTCCTGCCTGGGTTGAGCAGATCAGCCCAGGAACCACTGCAGTCATTGTCCCCTCTGCAAGGAAAGGTAAACACTACCCAACCTCCTTAACTTGTAGGACTGTTTTAAAATATGCTAAGATAAAGATGAAGCTGGTGTATCAAAGGGGGACATGGGGAGATTCCTCACCCACCAGGCTCCCCGCCCGGGGGGCTCAGTGGGGAGCAAACAGGCTTTGCTCCTCTTTCTGCTTCGGGATGCACCTCCTCTTCCCTCCCCAACCCTCTTTCCAGCCTGCCTTTGATCTCTACTGGAGATCAAACAGTGGCTTCCCCGGTGCCCTGGCCTCCGGCTGGTGCCAGGCTCCAGCGTTCCAGGAGAGGCAGAAGGCAGAAGGGGAGGGGTGTTTGCGTCCCCCCCTCCCAGGGCGATGCTGTGTCCTGGCCACACCGTCCCCAGCACGGCCAGTGGCTCCCCACCCTCCAGGACCAGAGTGAGGAGGCCCCCAGCCATAGCTTCCCCTGGGCTGCTCCACAACTCCCGCAAGCCTGCCCAAGCCGCCTCCACCAAATTCTCCTCACTGTACCAGCTTGTGAGGGCCGGCCACGTCCTGCCAGGACCCAAGCACATCCCTCCGACTGCTGTCCCGAGAGGCTCAGGCTCGCGTCAGGGACCGCCTCGAACCCACGGCCTCCCCTGCGGTGCCGGCTTCCTTTAGTGAGCCCGCCCCGCCCTTCTCTATCTTCCATGGGGTCAGGGTCATCTGTTTGAAAATCAATTCACATTTTTAGAGATCCAAATGTTCATACCAAAGTTGGCTGCGGTACTGGATGCTCTCAATGGCCTAAAAACTCAAAACAACAGACAAAATAAACGTGGATTTTTAAAAAGACTCCCCTTGCGGCTTATTGGTTGGATTATTCACAAGCACCTTGAAGACTGAGTCTTGTTAGCAAGACACCTATCATTCAATTCGTGCTGGCTGCCAGCGGCCGGCACAAACTGAGCCTGCTGCATGCGAGCACTGTGTGGCATCATGGGCCACATTCCTGTCCATACGAAGACACAGTCCAGTGAGGCGGAAGTGTTTAAATGAACTGCAAAATTCACTGTAACAAGAGCAATGTGACAAGCGCTGCATGGCAGATACAGAGACACAACAAGAGGGGTCACAGGCAGGAGAGGAGGAGGTTGGGAGTGGAAAGGAGACGGGCCCACGGCCAGCAGCCAGGGGACGGACTTCATCTCACTGTACCCTCCCTCCATCTCTCCCACCAAAATGCACATGGAAAGAAGAAACACTGTAAGTAAAAATCTCCGCCGGTGACGGGGATTGAGCCTAGTTCTGCCCCTGAGCCCCAGGCCCTCCCTGTAGCTGCTCTTTGAAAACCTGAGAGAGGAAATTATAAGATAGAAAGGCGCAGCATGAAGTATTCCCCAGAAATGGTTGCAGAGAAAGAAAGAAAAATATTATTATTTCATGTGTTTTACACAGCAGAACAAGTTGGGCAATTTCTATTTTTGTCCCGTTTTTAGACAATGTTCACACTGCAGTATGTTTGGAGCTCTCTGCTGCAAAGCCAAAGGGTTCTAAGACAATTACGGGCAATTTTCTGCTTTCAGGGCGTTTCTGTTGGAATTTTTGTTAAGTTTCCCAAAGAATCATTCTAAGTATTCACATTGCCAAAGACACTTCAAAAGGAAGTCACATTGAAGAAACTTTTCAAAGGCTGATCACACCTGTGGGGGGTGGGGGGCAGTGGACTGCTCCCCTGAGGGGCCGTGTGAGCGCCTGTCACTGCCCAGACAGGGACCCGAGCCATGTGCACTGAACTCCTGCACTGCGGCACACCGACTTTCACCCCGGCTCAGCACAGAACGACCGGCCAAGCGGCAACATTCACACCGGACTCAAGAAGGCCACCACGCACTTATGACGGGTTAAAGTCACACAAGCAAGACCGTGCAGACGGGCAGGCAGCTCTAGGGCCAGAGACACGTCTCCTTCTCTCTTCTGTGCACCCCAAGCCCGAGGACCCGCCTCCCCGTGTGGCCCCAGCAGCACAGTAGGGCCCTCTGGGGACGCCACACTTGGGGAAGAGATAGTCGGCACCGCTGTGGCCAGAAGGTCGGTAGCTGGAAGAAGCTGGGCTGAGGCCAGGGCCGGGAGGCTGGGAGACCCGGTATCCTGGGAGGACGAAGTACAGAGCGTCCAGCACCCAGCATGGCCTTGCTGGCTACCAGAGCAGGACAAGCAGGGGCAGTCTGCAACCACAAACTCGCTCTCCGCCTTCTCCACGCTCCTCAAAAGCCTGGGCCAGTCCTGCCAGACCCACTCCTGGGGCATGTGGAGCCTCATGGCACATGGATGCTGCTACAGTGACGCCGTGACTTCTGTACATGTGACATATGACCAGAGTGACAGTGTGCGTGGTACAAACATGCTGTGTCACAGCTTCCAGGTAAACCCAGCCCTGTGACCATCCTGTGTGTACCAAAGAGCTGCCAAGAGCCCTTCGCAGGGACTCCTGAGACCTGGTCATCGCAGGAGTGCTCAGTGCTGAGGAGGAGTCTTGGATACCCAAAGCAAAGGGACCAAGATGGCAGCGTGTCTGGAGGCAATGAAAATGGCCAATGGAGAGGCCTGGGAAACACAGGGACACAGACTCATCCTCGCCAAGCACTGTAAGGACTCACACGTGGGAGCGACCAACTTTCTCTGCAAGGAAGAGGCTGAAATGGATGTCAAAGGGGCAGAGGAAGATTTCACCGGGAAACCAGAGAAGCTGGGCTGCCTGACACTGTCCAGAAGCACACCCGCCGGCTCAGCCAGGCAGGGAGCGGTTCCGAAGACCCCAGCCCTTCTGCACCCCATTATCTCACGCTTTCCCACTGCAATGCCCAAGGCTCTTCTAAGCCTGTCCAAGCACTACTTGTGCTTCAAAAACTAGCTCCAGTTCGATTTCCAAGTTGCTGCCGGCTTTTCCACAGCACAGCCGCCTCTCTTTCTAAAAGAGCATTTGTTACCTGCGTCGTTTATGTGGAAGATGCGCATGCGCGTACAGCTCTGGGGCCTGACTTCACTTAAACAGTTATCTGTTCTCACAGATCAATCCTTTTCATGCTTGACCTCCACAGTCAGATTAGCTCCTTCAAGATAATAACTTCATCTTGTATTTCTCAAACCAGCCTCCCATGGCGTAAACGTCTAGTCTGAAGGTTTGCTACCAGAATCCCCAGTTTCTACTTCGAAAACCTGCAGGAGAAATTTCCTGTACACATTCACACAAGGACCCTCGGGGCCCTTCTGATGTCCCTGCTCATTGTATTTCCCGATTATACTCAATTATATTTTAGTTTTTTTGGAGCTAAATGATTTTTTCCAGTTAAAATAGTATTCTCCCACAGCATATTTTTAGAGAAGAGAAAAATAGATTAAAACTTTTAATTAAAAACATTTTTAGAACCTTTCTTTCCATCACAAAATGAAAGAAATGTTATCCAGACTGCCAGCCATTTAAGAAAGGATTAATTTTTCTTACGGTTGAATTAAACAAGTGCAATAACAGCACTGATTTATCCCTCCCCCCACCCCCCAGGTCCTTGTAAACACTGGCATTCCAAGCCCACGGGAAATTAAGGTGACTTTCCGTCGCCTGAACTCTTTCCAGCCCCCCAGTCTATGTTAAGGACCACATCCTACACATGCAAACACCACTTTCTCTAAACACATCCCAGCACGTACACCAACTCCCAGGGTCCGAGGGGAGCTCACTTTCTGTAAGGGGTCAGCTGCATCCCAAAGGCAAGAAACTTAAAGCTATTACTAAGACATGGCTGGGAACAGCCCCATGAACCTTCCCAGCCCCGGGTCCTTCTGGTCCTTAGGAGCTGGGAAGGTCTGACCAGAAACACCAGCAACGCTCTCCGAGCCGGAAGCACTGTTCCGTCTTCCCTTGCTGCTGGTACATGTTTGTGGAGCGTGATGAGCACTCATGGTGACAGCACTACAGGTGCACACCACATTCCGGTCCTTTCTATGTGCCCCTCCTCCCCTCCTCTCTCTCTATCCCTAGATCCACTTCCCATCTGTAAAAGGTCTGCCTTCCCATTTCCTATTGTCCTTTATTTCTCTTTTTAATGTACTTATACATTAAAATGTTGGGCTTCTCATATGAAAGAAACCACACTATGCTATTTGACCTATGTCTGATTTATTTTGCTTGACTAAGGTCTCCAGGTTCATCCTTTCTCTTACAGATGACTCGAGTTTGTCCTTCTTCTTGGCAGAGTAGCGCTCCGCCGTGTGTAAATGCTGCATTTTCTTCAGTCATCTGCGGAGGGACACACAGGCTGCTTCCGGACTCAGCTGTTATGAGTTCTGTGCACAGATACCTATAATATGATGGCGTTATCTCTCTCCGTAAAGACTAGTCGGGTCAAATGGGCTGTCTGTTTAATTTCTGAAGAGCCTCCACACGTTTCCTCAGAGGTTCTACTGATTTACACGCCCACCAAGACTGTAGAACAATGCCCTTTGCTCCACAGCCTCTCCAGAATCTTGCTTTTCAAGCTCCTGATGATTCCTATGATTTCTTCACATAAAACTTCCACATACTCGGGCCGGGGAGTTAGCTCACTGGTTCCAGTGCCTGTCTTGCAAGCGCATGGACCCGGGTTCGATTCCCCGGTAACCACATAACAATACTGGGTGTGGAGACCCACACCCAAGCAGCAACTAGTACCACATACCACAGTGCCGGGCGTGGTGGCTCACGCCTGTAATCCCAACACTCTGGAGGCAGAGGCAGGAGGATTGTGATGTGAGTTTGAGGCTGAGCGCAGGGCCAGCCTGAACCACAAAGCAAGATCCTGTCTCAAAAAACCTAAAAAAAAAAAAAAAAATATATATATATATATATATATATATATATGTAAACTTCCACATACTCTGCATGTGAGGTGTGTCCCACAACCTCCCAGGGCAGCTCACAGTGCAAACGACAAAAGGCTCAACGAACACTCGCGCTTGGCTCCGACCTCACTCAAAGGGTGCACATGCCTGTGATCTCAGCACTCTGGGAGGCTGAGGCAGGAGGAACTCAGTGGGCCCTTGTCTCAAAACAAGAACAATTTTTAAAAAGATGGGGATGTGGCTCGGAGTGAAGACTGGATTCAATCTCCACGGGAGAGAGGAAGGAGGGAGGGAGGGGGGGAAGTGGATGGGTGGGCACTGCCTATTTCATTGAACTGGGTAACCACAGAACAGTTCTGACCCCCAAACAGCCGTATTTTACAGAGAAATGAGCTTCTGAGAAACAGGCCGAAACTTCTCCAGCTGCTTCTCCCGTCTGCCTGGTGTCGCCCTGAGCCCGGCACAGTGAGGGGCCTCGCAGACAGCTCACACATCTGCTCTTCCTGCCATCGTCCTCCGGTGGCCCTGGGTCCCTCTGCTCAGCACACGGCCCTGCAGTGTTCCGCAGGCTCCAAGTTGGGGTCCCTCTGGGACGAGGGACGGTGCTGAACTGGAGAGCCTGGCTCTCCTCTGTGGGTCCCCTCAGCCCCCACACACACCCCTTCCAGGACGGGCCGCCAGCCGGGCACTCTCCTACCAGGACCCTGGGATGTTGTTTTCAGTCCAACAATCTTCTAAAATATCACCTGACATTCCTACGACCAGTGAGCACCAGGGGAATGGTGAGAGGAAAGAAAGCAACTGCTTATATTTATAAAACTGGCTCACTCTTCCTTCCTGAGACAGTTCTCCATCTCTGATTCTTTAACCTTTCTAACAGTGTTAAAGACTTTATTAAAATATCACACTCCACATTCCCAACACTGCACCAGGAGAAGCTTCTGCTTCGGGAGTGGCGGTGAGGATGATGACTCCTTCCGTCACGTGGTTGAATGACAGCTTTAACAGACATCAGAACAGCGGTGTATGTCATCACACTCTGAGACGGTATTATTTATAGAAGAGATGACGTAAGCCTTGAGGAGTGAGCAAAAGCCTCCCCTGTAGAAGAGCTGACTAATAAACGTGGACACTCTCAAGTGAAAGGACTTTTTCTAACTGACTCAAAAACAACTCTCAGATACCTGGGAGGCCAACCAGGACCTAAGCCTGTGGAAAGGGCCTAAGAGACTTTTCATAGCATCCACCTTCCCTCCCCTGGACTCGGAGACAAGCCAGGAGCCACACAGCACCCACGGAAGGAAACCAGACTTTCTGGGTTGACTCTCCTCCCTCACCTGGCTGCAAATCCCAGAGAGTGCACTTCTTGACCAGCTAGGTCCCCGAGGCCACTCTGCCCAGGGAGTTAATTCCTGCTGTCATCTCAGGGCCCGTCTCTGTGACTCAGTTTCCCCTCTGTAGCAGCACTGGCGGCTGAAGGGCCTCTCCTGCACCCCAGCCACCTGTGCACCTAGGGACAGGGACACCTTCAGGGGTGTGGCCATGAGAGCACAGCGGGCAGAGGGCCACAGCAGAGTCTGTGTATCAGAGCATTCGGGGGAGCCTGTCTAGACAGGGCCTGAGGAGCGCTCCTGAGTCCAGCCCTCTGCCTCTAGCTAACATCTGTCCTTTGGCATCTGCCTCAGGAGGCAAGGACAGCCTCTGACAGCATTTCCACTTCTGACCCACTGCGGGTTGTACCATCAGTGACCATCCCTGAAAACTCACTAAGGAGACAGATCAAACCTCCCCCTATCCTCTGCCTCACCCACCCACATGATGAGGCTGGACCTGCCCCTGGGGCTGGGCCTCCTCAGAATGGTGGAATTAAAGTTTAGGGAGACACAAGGGGTTCACCAGATGCTGTGTGCTTTTAGAACATGTTGACAGTTCTGGGCCATTTCTCCCATCTAGAAGTGGAGTTGAATTTCACTCCTTTCGCATGAATGGCTTTAGTGACTTATACCAAACAAATGCGGTGAAAACTTTGCTAATTTACTGGCAAGATAGCTCGTGTGTCTGAGTCTCTCCTCCCCCTCTTTTGGAGCAGAGCCATGATGCACAGAGGCAAAGAAGCTATGGACAGATCCATGTAGAGAGGAAGCAGGGCTCCCCTTCACCAACTCCCAAGCCTCCTGACCCCTACCTCCGTCCCAAGTTCCCAGCCGACCTGCCACCATGAAAGTGCACCATCTTGAAACCGGATCTTCCAGCATCCAGTCAAGCTGCAAGCTGCTTGACCTGACACTGTGTGGAGCACAGATGGGCCTTCCCACCTGGGCCAACGGGGATCAGAGCGCACGAGGTACGGAAATGACTGCTGAAGGAGGCCCCTGGGTCTGGAAGTAATGTGTTATACAGTGATCGATGGCCAGAACTTTACCTGGTAATCCGAAGGTGGTGTTTGTGAAATATGTCGTTATCTACTACAGGACAGAGAAATGGGAGGTGAGGCATATTCTATATTTCTATATTCTATATTTCTACATTCTATATTCTATATTTCATTCTATATTTCACCTTTTTAAAAACAGTGAGAAACTAAATATAGCAAAGCAAATCCCCTGCGACCTCTACACTGGCATTTTGCTCAATCTGAAAAGCTATGGGAACCAGACAAGGAAAAAGGATGAAGATTAATGTCAATGGGGCCCAGAACAGACATGTGTGAGTATCCCGGCCCTGTCTCTTCTCTTCAGAGTCCCCTGAGCATTTCCTTTGCCTTTCCCAAGCTGTTTGTTTTTGCTGGCACGATTATCGGTACTCAACACTTATTCCTAGAAAGACCATCAGATCACATTCTAAAGACACCACTCAGTAGCACTCAGCAGCCAGGGCTGAGAAGCGAAGCCATCGGGCTCCTTACCCCTAACCATCCTGCGAAGGTCCCCACCACCTGCAGTCCCTGAAATCACCGTCTAACAGGACCCTCCACCGTCACTCCCCTCAGTGGCAGTGCGCTGATTTTCCTGACCCCTCCTACAGTAGCGCAGGCTCAGCCTGTGCTCCCACCAGCCTGCCCTGGTTACTGCCGACTCTAAACTTGCTTTCTGCCAAACCATAGAGCCTCCCTTCTTTATTGTAGTCAGGCATCTTGCAAACTCACGCTCTAACTTGATCTCAGTTTTAAGATAAAATCCCTGACCACTACCATACAGCGGCCTCACTCTCCACTTCAAACTCTTATTTGCGGATTCACCCATCCCCTGCCCGATGGTCACAGTACTTCCAGGGCAGGGCCACCTCATGGTCATCTTTACATTCCTGCCCTCTGCCAAGTGCATCTCGAGGCCACCTCAGAAGTCTGTGTATCTTCTGTGTGAAATCGCTGCTATTGGATGAAATGAACTAAAAAATATGGCAAATGGCTAAAAAAGACTCTTCCAAAGAAAGCATCTTCAGTTGGGCAATGTGGAGTCTGAGCTAGGCACAGAGCTGGCACCACTGCCCTGCTACCTCTGCCAGGGGACCCCTCAGCCAAACACCACGGGTGGGCAGGCTCTTCCAGGGCTGCTGGCACAGACATCTTGTGCCAGCTGTGTGTGCAGAAGGGCACAGAAGTGTTTAGCACAAGCCTTTGCTTAGATTCAGGCAGGGAAACTCAGGAGAAGCAGAGACCCAGCTGTCCCGAGCCTCCTGCCCCCTTTCCTCGCAGGCACCGGCCCCGGGCAGAGCGGGCGGGGGCAGCGTTCAAAGCCCACACCCAAACGGCATTTGCACAGGCAGCTGGACTGTGAAGATGACTGAACTGTTAGCTGTTGCTTCTCAAGAAAGACAAACCAAAGTCTACATTTTCCTGTAAGTGAGAAAGCTGAGCTCACATATCCAACCTGCAAGCAAATCCGACAAAGGACAGGGGCTCCCGACCGAGCTGTGGTCACACGCCATCAGGGGAGCACGAGGCAGACCACGCCACAGTGGTGTAAAAGAGGAAGTTGACGTACTGAAACAAAAAAGAAGCCCATGCCCGGACACGTGCAGGACTTGAGAAGTGGGGAGAGCAGCTTAAGTCACTATTCCCGCCCTGCAGAGGCCTGGTAGCCCCAGCAGCACCCCAGCAAAACCCGTCCCCTGGTCACTTTCCAGATTCCAAGATGGCCACACCTTCGCCGCCTCCTCAGCATGCTCCTCCTCCTCAGCACGAAACAGCGACGGGAGCGACGCCAAGCCCTGGGTCAGACCTCACCAGTCAACACATGTAGACAGCAGCGCATGCTTCCCTAAGACGTGGCGTTTAAGGAAAAGAAGTCACTCGTAGAACCGGCGCTCCACACTGTTTTCAAGTCCCTGCTCTGGCTTTGGCACAGGGAAAGAGAACTGTGAAGACCAATGCAGCAGACGACACAGACCCGCGTATACGCATGTAAGGGGGCACAGCGCTGCCCGTGTCTGCTCAGGCCCAGACCCGTGGACTCAGGCAAACAGACCAAAAACACTCTGAAAAGAAGGTGCATCTGTACCAGCCTGTATGGACTTCCTCACATCATTATTCCCAAAACAATACCCTATAACAACCGTTTGCATTGTGTTAGGCGTTCCAGTGATCTCACAATTATTTAAATTACACAGGAGGACGTGCACAGCCTCTGTGGCAATGCTATCCCACTTCCCAAGTGTATGAGGGTTTTAATTTCCAGGGGGTGCTGGAATAATTCCCCTGGCACAGAAGGTGCAGCATGCAGACAAACCAAGCCAGCACCTGACAAGAGTTAAAAACCAGACTCGAATCCCAGCTTCACGTACGCCGTGGCACTCAGAGCACCAGGTAAAACACTTCTCCTCCGGTTTCTTCCCCGAAGTCTGGACTCGATGACACCAGTGAATTCGTACAGTCCTTATGAGGACTCCATCACGTGCCTGCCAGAACCACGTCTGGTTTGGAGCAAACGCACACTCAGCAGAGCGCTGCGACTGCTGCCTGTGACTGGGCCAGGGCGATCGAGACCTGACCATGCGGCCTCCTCAGCTCCTCTGCTTCCGGGGTGGGAACCGGGGTGTCAGGGCAATGTCGGAGTTCGCTTTTCTGGGTGTTGGGTCTGTGGGTGACAACCCCAGATGCTGAGGCTGCCCCGGGAGAGGGCATGGGGTGGGCATGTGCAGGCAGCGTGGAAAGACAGCTGGGTATGGTACTGAGGATGCATCTGCAGAAAGAAACAGCAAAGCCTTCTGGGAGAGGAAGTACAGGGAGACAGGAACAGCAGCAAGGACTGCCGGGGGACACACGTGCCACTTTCCCAGAATTTCCATTTAATGTTCTTAAGAGATACAGCAAATACTGGAAGTAATTTTTCTAGCCAATGTGTGTGTGTGTGTGTGTGTGAGAGAGAGAGAGAGAGAGAGAGAGACAGACAGAGTGTCACTATGTAGTTCAGGCTGGCCTTAGACTCCTCTGTCGCCCTGGCTGGCCTCAAACTCTTGACATTCCTCCTCCTTCAGCCTCCCGTAGGCTGTATCGTCACGCCTGGCAAGCTGACTTGGACTGTCAGATGTCTCCCTGAATGGAGCCCAACTTTATATGGGTTGCATGGCAAGTGATAGGGAGGGAGCAATTTGGAGAACATGGCTTTGGATTTACAAGAACAGAATGACCACAAAGCGGCAAATGTCACTGAGCAGACCACACAGCTTTCAAAAGGAGCTACTGTCCCGGATGTGTTCGTTACAGCCATCTGAAACAAAAAATATGTGTGCCACATGATAATGCCGAGAACTGCAATGATGATGTAATTTTCAACTATAAAACCTGAGAATACAGATGTGGGTTCTGGGAACTGTCCCTTCCAGTTCCACAGACACGGGAAGTGTCACTGCCCTGGGCTCATAGGGGACTACCTTGTGTGCGGATGCTCTTCCAGGAAGTCTGTGTGCTTCTCCTATCTGTGACCTCACAGGTCTCTACCCTCCTGGGACTGGACCTGCCATCGTCTCCAGAGATGTGGCCCTGGGCCCCCTCTGCCCCTCACCTCCAACACAGGAGTAACAAAAAGCATTTGTGCTGATTCTTTTGGTTTCGGTGCTTTCTAAAACGTCACATCTCCTGGCAACGGGACTCCGAGGGTTAACAAAGCCTTTTACCAGATATTTCCTTAAATAACAGTCCCAGCAGGCCTGAACGGCAAGCAGGGCACCAGGAACAATGCATGTCGAGAACCTGCATGATCCCTGCCACGTACCCTGTAGAATTCATCCAGCTCTTTATTTAAGGATTTTGCACAAAAGGAGAAAAACATTACCTCTTAGCACCGCTCTTCACTCATTCATTCCAAAGGGAGCGGCACTCGTGGCAGACTCTCCTCGGGCCCCACTGAGGTCACAGACTGATTCACAGAAGTGCACAGAACGGGACGCTCTCCTCAAGTCACTCAAGACAGCACAGGCAGAAGGCACAAGAGACCCAGCTTTGGAGAGGTCAGGAGAGGAGATCGGCTTCTACTCTAAACTCAGTCCTGGGGAATTCAGAGTAATCGGGGAAGAGATGAAGGGCCGGGTCCAGATCAGGCTCAGTACTGGCTCTAAGCCACAGCATCTCGGATGCCCACGCGTGGGGCCGGCAGCACCCTCCTTGGCATAGCCTCCTCGGTCTCTATGGCCACTCAGAACAAACTCCCTTCAGCACGTAGCCATGAGCCAACACCCTCGGTGCCCCCCATGGTCCAGGCCCGCAGACTGGCCACTAATCCTGTCATCTTGATTTCTCTGGGCAAAAACACTCTATCTTGGCTTGGCTTTAATTTTGTTCCATATGTGGCAGAGGTGGGTAGAAAATAGCTTTTCTGTATGTTGAGCTGCAGGTGGGAGGTATACTCTGCTATCTCTTGAGTGTGGTAAAGCGTGTGGTGAATCATCCAGCTTGCAGGAAATGTACAGCTGCCCATTTTATAGAAAAGACCCAGTTCTCCCACATCTCTTGGTCGTGGATCTTCAGATGCTCCATGTCCCTCGTGGAAATGTCACCATGAGGCCACTGTCCTCCAAGCATCACAGCTTCCCAGCATGGGAACTGGAGAAGAGGGGGAGTCAGCCTTCACCAACCCCGCAAATAGTGTTTCACCTTGATATCTCACGTTGGCCTCCTAGATGACAATCCAGGAGGAAAAGAACTAATCTGAAAACATACAGAAGCTTCCAGAAGGGTTTTCCAATTCATGTGCTTAAGTCCTCCCAGGCAAGGAGGGGCCAAGAAAGCTCAGGGAGGGCCAAGGGGGACACAGGCTTCCGGTGCCCTCAGAGAGGCAAGACAGGTACCTCCAGGGACAGCATGCAAGGCCAGCCCCCCACAGAAGACAGGGGCTGGTCGGGTCATGAGAGGCACTGGGAGAGTTGGAGGAAGAGGAGACAGGAGCACCTGCACGGGATTTTGTAAGGTGTCAGTGAGCACGGCGGGGCCAGGAGGTCCAGACATTCACAAGGTCACAGACCACCATCGGGGCAGAGCTGAGCTTTAGGCCAGGACCCCTAAGCATTGCTCGGGAAGCAACGCTAGCCCGGTCAGCTTCTGCTCCGGAGCCAGGTCCAGCCTTGCTTACTGGCTTGAGCACAGCTGAAATTGCCAGGGTCCCTCGCAGGCCACGTTGCACAGAAAGGACATTTCCACAGCACTGTGCAGCAAGACGCTTACATCAGGACAGGCACCCAGAACCGAAGCCACCAGAGCAGGTGTGCTGTGGGGACCTGGCCCCCCAGGAGACTTGAAGGGTTATTTAACTTCTTTGTGTACTTTAGTTTCTTTACTTGAAAATGAGGATTAAAAAGTAGCAACTGACTCAAGAGATTATTGTAGATTAAACAAAATAATATATGCAATTTGCCTAGCAAATAGCGAAAGCAGAGCCCCCATATGGTAGGATTTCAACAAAACGATAACTCCTTAGAAAGTTAGTTGCTTCTTCTGAACTTGTCGCCTTCCTGTCTCTCTGATGTGACATATCAGAGTAGATTATGACTACACTGGGAACTCCGGAAGCCAGGCTCTATGTCATTATTCTTCTGGTAACAGGAAAGTCCATTCAACTACAGCTACAATGTGGTGGACTTAAAGACCAAATAGAAACCACACTTAAAAAACCTGCATTATAATCCACAACAGTGAAAAATGGCCACAAACCATGACATGCGAGACAAACTAAGACTCACCACCAACTCTCCAAGACCCCGACATCCTAAATGAGACTACAGACTGATCTCACAAGAAGCCACACAGAGCCTGCCAAAACCACGTGTCCTCAAGACCACCATTTGTTCCAGCAACATCCTCGTCCACAAATCCTGGCCAGTCTCTGCCATGGGCATCCCACGGCCAACTGTGGTCCCTCAAACTGTGGATACTCTCCCCCAACTTCCCTGCTCTCCAGGAATTTGCTCTTCCTGGGGCCCAAAGCTAACAAGCCTAAGTTGTTTGGCGAAGATGTGTTCCCAGCACTCTCTGGGGCTGGCCAAGGGTTTGGCAGAGTCCGCCACTCAATGGGCATTTAGTGAATTGTGTCTTAACCAGAAGAATGGAGTAATGAGGCCCTTTGTCTTTACAACTTAGGAATTCTAAAGAGAATTCTGCAAAGAGAGTGTTTAGAATAGAAGACGCCACATTAGCAGCCTTGAGGGGACTGTGTATAATTTCTCAGCTCTAAGCCTGAAGAGTTATCCTCAGGGAAAACTCTCCATCAGGAATGTTGATGGGAGCCCAGTTCTGCCACTGTCCACCACACACAGTGTCCTTCCTGCCCCCCACAAAACTGAAAGCTAACGGCACACAAGTGCCCCTGCCCACGGGCCTGGCAGAGTTCCTGCGGCTCCCAGCATGTGCCCACCCACACCAACAGGGACTTCCCTCTGTGGGTAAGGCCGGCTAAGAGCGCTGCAGAGACGGGACCCGAGAGGAGAGGTGCGGCGGTCGGGGAAGGCTGTGTGTGACAGGGGCCAGCAGCCTGGTGAAACTCAGGCCTCTGGAGGCCATCACAACACAGCAGGCCAGGATGACAACCGTGGGAAAGGAGACACCCCCCCGGAGAGCTACAGAGGCCACCACGGCCCCTAACTGGCCTTGAGGAAATGCAGAAGGCGACAGAGTTGATAATGCATCAGGACCAGCCACCAGGATGACAAGGAAAATGGTCCTGGCAGACGGGAAAGGTCGCAGGGGTGGACGGCATCTCTCTACCTCAAAGCTAGTGCCCAGTGTCATGAGGTTCTGTGGTCTGTGGCTTAACTCAGGTGGACATAAGTTTGCAAGGTGCACTGCCCACCTCTGGCTGCCCTGACCCTTCGTGCAGGTCGGATCCCTAAAATCAAAAGGTCTCAGAGTGTGCAGGAGGTAGCTTGGAGCCTCTTCAGATTCGAGCCACTCAAAACCGTGACAGTCCTGCTAGAAGACATGACATAGGGGCTCTTGTTAGCTTTGTCTAAAAGTTCAGTCACACATATGTAAGCTCTGAGAGTCAAAAGCCAATGGACCAGTAGAGAGAGTAGCATATGTCATTTCTGGATCTTTTTACCCAACATTTTCATGTGTCCAACATGGCTATGGACAAAGCCAGGCCACACGTTGTCACAGGCAAAGGAACAGCGGAGATACTCAAAACTGAGAAGCAACACCAGCACAAAAACAGTATTTTTGAAGACCATGTCTTAAAAAAATTTTTTTTTGAGACAGGGTCTCACTTTGTAGTTCAGGCTGGCCCTGAACTCAGCCTCAAACTCACATCACAGCAATCCTCCTGCCTCTGCCTCCCGAGTGCTGGGATGACAGGTGTGAGCCACCACGCCCGGCACTGTGGTATGTGGTACTGGTTCCTGATGGGGTGAGTCTCCATGTCCAGTATTGTATGTGGTTACCGAGGTTCGAACCCGGGTTCTTGCGCTTGCAAAACAGGTGCTGGAACCACTGAGCTAAATCCCCAGCCCCCATGTCTTAAATTTTCAAAAAAACTTTTAGATGAGGATAAATTTGCCCAAGAATACATCACAAATATGGGAAGGCAATGTTAGGTTATTTAGAAAAAAAGCACTTCCGGGAGAGGAGGCGGCGAGCACGGCCAGTGTTAGGCGTGAAGCGGGGCCCTGGAGGGTGCTGCTCCTCATCACTCACTGAGACCTGGGCCACAGAAACCTCCTTGGAACCTGCTGCCACCCGTGAATCCCAGCTTGTCTCAAGCCTCACAGCCGGGCGCCTGACGTCCCAGGATCGGGCTGGTGAACATGGCCAGGAGCACCGAGCAGCATTTTGTTGCTTTGCTTTTGTTCTCCAATAACTGGCAACCTGGGAGGGGTTAGAGTGGATGTTTTTCCCAGAAATGAGCCTTCCCACGACTGGCCATTTGGGTCTCTTTTCATTAAATAATTCATGCACAAATAATCAATTCACAACTGGAAAGGATTACTTAGTAATTACATTTAGCTCTAGCAGAGATGGCCCATTAGGACAAGAAGTGCACACAGGCTGTGATAGCTGTTCTAACTCTGAAAAGACACACATGGGGCTCAGCTCCGCTGCACCCCCCCTTCCGGCCGGGAAGGGCAGATGCAGTGTCCAGGACATCAGATCAGCACCTCTCTGGCCACACTGCGGGGCTGACACCCGGGGAAGTGGACTTTCTGCACCAAATTTTGGAGACAGACCATGGGAGTAGCAGTCATTTTTAAACAATAAAACTGGCTCTTTAAAAAGTAGATTTGCTAGTTACTTTCTGCATCTACTTTGCATTTCCTCCAAAGCCAATGTTACTAGCAATAATTTGGGAGGTTCCTTTTAATGCAAAGGGTATTTTTCCAGAACCCCCACCCCTCTATGAGGCTCCTCCCTGAAGCTGCCCTTCTGTACTCTAAATTCTGCTCCTGCCAAGCCACAGTGCCCCCACCTCCTCAAAAAAGCCGTGTCCCTCCTGTCCTGAGGTGGCAGAAGGACCTGGTCCAGAAAATGCACGCAGCAGGCCAACCTACCTTCTGCAAGCCTCGTGCTTGGAGTGGCAAACTTAATGCCAAGAGTGCAAATCAGAGCTAAGACTTTTCCTTTATTACTTCTACTCTTCATCTGAAACAAGGAACAGAAATCGTGCCTGCTCACCCCATGCAAACAGAACACAACACCCCCACTGAGCAAGCCCGGGAATCGCAGTCCTTTGGACATGACCCCCAGCAGCCGGACCCTGAGGTCCTGTCTCCATCTGTGTTCGTGTTGTTCCACAAAAACAAAAAAAAGCTGAAGAACATTTTCCAGATCTTTCCCTTTAGTGCCCAGAGTTGGATTTGCTGTGCTGCAGAAAAAGTAATCATCTCCCCTGTACGTAATAAAACAGGAAAAGAAAAAGCACTGCTTCCTCCAAACCACACAGATCCGATCTCTGCCCACCTGGCTGTGCCCAGGGACGCCCTCTGCTTCCCTGTGCTGAGTCAGCAGGGCCAGGGCAGGGGCTCAAGTCCAAGATCCGCCTTCCTCCTGCTTCTCCAACGGTCCCTCCACCACAGCCCAGGCCAGTGGCCCTGCTGCCCCTCGTCCCTCCAGATGACCAGGGCCATCACTGCAGGACGTTCCTCGACAATCTTCACTCACCCCTCAGCCCCGACTGCAGTTCTGTATACAGGGCTTGGCTAAATTTGTTAAGTCTCTCCAGGGCCCTCCGGGGAGGACCTTGCGGGTGCTGATCATGCTGGATCTGGGCCCCTCAGGAAGGGAAGGAGAGCCAGGACAGCCCAGGAAACTACCACAGTCCAGGAGACAAGCAAATATGGCCACTAGAGAGAATGCAACATCTTGCTTGAACAGAAAAAAGGCCTTGGGTGGAAAAACTGGAGAAATCGGAGCAGTCCGAAGCTCTGTTACAATTACTGCACCTTTGCTGACT
>PVIR01011488.1:0-33052 GCA_004026965.1 Petromus typicus
TGTTTCCTTACTTTTTTGTTACAATCTCAACATTGTCCCCTTTCACCTTATTTTACATTGAGCATTTTCTATTTCACAATATATAACATACAATGCTAGGACTCATTTACATCTTCATTTTCTCATACCAGAGAAAAGATGCGATATGTATCTATCTGTGACCTATTTATTTCACTTATGAGGATATCCTCAAGGTATAGCAAAATAAATAACAGGCTCATACAGCAAAGTAAAAGAACTTTATATGCATCAGACCTTTGTTGCTAGACAGGACCCAAACTTTCTTAAACCCTTTATTCCTTCATTGGAATATTGTCCAATGAAAATATTAAAGAGTATAAAAAGACAACACAAATTTTAACTACTAAAAAGCACACAGTAGTGCTCATGCCTTTAGAATGCTGGTCATGAAAGAATCGGGACACACACAGCAAAGAGCTAATCTGTGCCCTCACTATGGCTCTGAAGTGATTCAGAGGAAGATGCACTTGTTTTCTTCCAGACAGAAGTAGGCATGAAATCTGCCATCATGTCAGACCCATTTATATTGTGTTAAAGAAGAAACAACAGTATAAATTTCCCCAAAAGAAAAAAGAGACATGAGATATCAGTATCCTAAACCCGTACTTCAAGAAACACAATACTTCTGATGAGATCAACTACTTAAGTACATTGAAGTTTAAGTATTAACACCTTAAGCAAAACTCCAGAAATAAACAACTATAAAGAGAATACACATACGCTTAAACTAATATATCCATAGGGGTTGACTTCAGGACCCTTTGCAGATACCACAGTCTTCAAGTGCTTATGTCCATCCTATAAAATTGCATAGAATTTGCGTGTAGCTAATACATGTCCTTCTACATGCTGTACTTTAAATAATTTCTATATCACATGTAATAACTAGCACAATATAACTGCTATGAAAATAGTGCATATTCTACATCGCTTTTGGAATAATGATAAGAAAACATTCACTTATATTCAGTACAGATTTTTTTACAAATACTTTCATCCCACATTTAATTGAATCTGTGGATACAAAACCTCTAGACACAAAAGGACAACTGTAATGGCTGGAATTTGTTACCAATACTAGAAATTGTAGAGACAATCTTACTTCAACTCCATTTTAAAAGTTAATAAACCTATTTGCAGATAGAAGAGTAGACAACCATCATTTAAAACTCTATCAGAGAAAAATGGGTATAGCATAACAAACTTTACCAACCAAACTAAAGTAGCATTCAAAATGATCCTGATTTTCACATTTTCCAGCTTATTCACAGATTAATTTCTTTTAAGGAGAATTATAAGCACCAAGTCCCCTCTGGCCAGAGTCTAGATGAAAAGCAATAGCACTACTGCTGCACTGAGTCCCAAGAGAACTCAGCACAGACTGGGAATGGGTGAGGACTCGAGATCTTGCAGTGATGACACAGTTGCAAATTCAAAAACCAAAGATAAAGAGGTTAAAGCAGAAAAATATGAAGCCACAGATTTGGCAGAGCCTGACACCTCGCTAAGCACAGAAAAAACTGCCCACTTATAAAAGGAGAAGGAAAAAGCACTCTAAGGTGAGTGACAGATTTCACACACAAGGGTACAGAAGACTTTGCTATTAGACGCCTACTTGTTTCACTCCATCATTCTCAGTACTCCAGTCTTATATCCACACTATCACAGCTTTTCTTCCAACCACAGGAACTGGCACCCCAAACACCACCTGGAAACCCACTGGGTGGGTATCCCATTGCTCTGTGCATGAGTCCAAATGCGTAGATTTGACTCCCACTGTGCTCCCAGATGTGCTCCCCATCTTCAATCATCTATGTACAAATGATGAAAGAGAATACATTACACATTACATACGTGTTTCTTACTGGTCTCAGCTATAGCTTATTGTTGGATTTAATCTACCTTCAGATCTTAAAAAGCAAGAGACCACACAAGGTAGAAATGGAAGCATCAAAACAAAAGTATGCTCACATGAATTTAATCCTTATAAAACTCCGAATTGGAGGGCCAGGGATTTAGCTCAGTGGTTCTGGCACCTGTCTTGAAAGTGCAAGAACCTGGGCCCAGGTTCGATCCCCAGTAACCACATACAACAATGCTGAGAGTGGAGACTCCCGCCCAGCAGTAGCCAGTACCACATACCACAGTGCCGGGCGAGGTGGCTCATTCCTATAATCCCAGCACTTCAGAGGCAGAGGCAGGCAGATTGCTGTGAGTCTGAGGGTGAGCTCAGGGACAGCCTGAACTATAAAACGAGACCCTGTAAAAAAAATCTTTGAACTGGATTGATAAACTTCACCCAGTTTTCCCAGACATGGGCACAGAAACACATCTATCAGACCTAACAGGCAAAAGCTTCTTCAGAGAATATGCTCTATACTTAACTGTGTCCATGTCAGATTTTTTTGTTCTGTTTGTAATTTTTTTATTACTCAATTTTTTTTTTGGTAAAAGAGAAATTAGCATAAAAAAGTTTTATCACCATTGAAGGGAACTGTACTTGAGTATGAACTGAGCCATCAGAGGCCAAGGCAATGATGTTGCTGAAAACGCATCACTTTCCCTTCGCTGTAGCCATAAATTTGCTTTTTAAACTACCACACTTGGCCTGTGTATATTTCATGTATATAAACAGTTGGCTTCAGCAGAAGTACTGTTCTTCTTGAAGGGTCGGGTACCAAGTACAGTGTTTTGTGATTCTTCCTTATTGATAGTTTCTGATATTGTCTTTTCCAAAATACAATATATACTTACCTGGCAGGATGGTAGATTTTTAAGCCTAGAATTATCAGAAAGAAACAAGTGTGTCTTCCTCCAAATAGCTTCAGATCAACATTAAAGGTGAAAATGAGTCTTGGTTTGGGGAATGAGAGTTGCAGGATGAACTGTGTTCTCAAAAGCTGAAATTATTACTGTCTTTTCTAGCCTACATAACAGTTTTCACAAGGGTTCAGGAATTTGGGGCTCTTAGTAGTAATAAAACCAAAGTATGAGAGCTTGTTATATAAAACTTTGCTATATAAATCTGGTCTTTGTCTTGTAAGAAAAAAAAATAGTACCAAAATAAACTACTGGAGGTAAATGTGGGATTGACTGGAAAACACTGATATCAATGACTAATTTATAAGAGTTCACAAATAAACATCAGTTAATCATCAAATAACGAATGTTTTAAGATTCATGAAATGAGATTTTGTTTTTGTTTTTGTCTCATTGTGTTTTGTTTTGTAGTTCTGGGGATTGTACACAGGGCTTTTCATGCTGAGCTGTATTTCCACCCATTATCATCACCATCGTCATCACCATCACTATCACTTTATTCTAAGACAACATTTCACTAAATTACTCAAGCTGGACATGCGCTTGCCCTCTTCCTACCTCGGCCTCCCGGAGTGCTGGCATACAGGTGTGCACCACTGTACCCAGCCTCCTAAATTTGTGGAGAAATAAATTGCATTTTACACTCATTGCAGAAAACAAGTCATCAGGTAAGTGCCTTCAGGGCACATACTTAAGGCAATAGTCACCCTTTCCTTTGCTCACTCCCCTCACTCCGGCCCCTGACAGACAAGAACAGATGCCTCCACAGGGGCCGAGCTGAAGATCTGTGGTGCAGAACAGCATTCTGAATTCACAGGCTTCACTCCCTCTAACATTCTCTTTTAAATAGCTGAAGAAAGAGAGCCAGCAGCAATCGTCACCCGGAGGTTAGGCAAGAGCGCCATCCACATGCCAGACGTTGCACAGAATTCACATGAAGTATAATGCGGATTAATCCCAACTGGAGCAAAGACCTGACAACCTGTAAGTGCACAGGTGACAAAAAGACTGTGCAGAGAGTAAATGAAAGGCTCTCCCATCTCAACTTAATTAAACCCTTTCCCACCCCACTCAAAGCAGAGTACTGTATTGATTTATTAAAGACAGTAATAAATTGGCAGCCTAAAGCCTCAGGAAGTGGCCAGATCCAGGAATCTACAAAGATTTGGCTAAAACATCCCTCACTTCCACTTGGCAGGAACAAATTGAGCAAGCAGAGTGACTGGGGAATGTTACTGTTTCTAGTACAAGCGCATTTGCCTGTTGGGATGTGAATTATTTTTGAGAGTGAGAACTGGGCAGTGAGAACTACACACAGTCTGCCTAGCTGCTCTGTCTCTGTGGACCGTCTAATCATTCTTTATAATACCAGGGGTTTCACATGTATCTTTAAGACCCAAAAATGTCAACAGGATTTCTCTAAATATAGGTCAGCATTTAGCATTTTGCTTTATCCCTGAGTCTTCAGCAGAATGGACTGTCTTAAAATCTCTTTCAGTGTCTCTATTTCATTTCTCCCATACTCTCTTGTTTTATTAGAGGCATAATAGAGCTGTGTCCTTGTCTTCAATATCCATATATTATTTCTACAAACCTGTTTATAGAAATGTTTGAGTTTATTTTCTCTTAAACCAATTTGATTTTAAAGCAATCTGATTTTCATAAGATGCAAAATTCAGTTTGCTCTTTTCTCAAATTTGACAACTCTCCAAGAAATCTTTCCTGTTGGCACAGTGCACCCCTTTTAATATTGTTAGAGAACATCTTCTTAAATCTAAGAAAATAAAATATTTTTAAATGAATTTATTCAATAATCATTCAAATTTTCTTAAGCTAACATTATAAAATTTGTGTTTTAAAATTGTATAATCTAAACCTTTGCTCTTGGTTTTCCTCTTTATTTAGAGAAATTAAGCTTCTGAATGAGATTTATTGGCTTTTATTTCCCATAACACAGATGCATTTGTTCAGTGGTGGTGAAGTTACGGCACATGTGCCGCAGTGGACTATTTGAAATCATTGAAAACTCTAAAAAAGATTCACCATCACTGTGATTAATCTATTATTTTGTTAATGAAAATAAAATTGAGAAAAGAGAAAATATACTTTAAAAACTAGAATGTTATTAATATAGAAAACATGTAATCAGAAAATTGAAATTCAGTGAAATAACTTCACCAAAGAAGTGACATTATGATAAAAATAATGTGACACCTTAACGAGAATGATTGAGAAAAGGTAGAAAAATGGAAAGAAATAATCAGAATTATATTTTATTTTTGAAATAAAATTTGAGGCACAGAAGACAAACACTGCATAATAGCACTCATACACAAAATCTGAAAGAGCTGAAGTCATAGAATGAGAGTCGAGTCCGTGATGGTCAGAGGCTGGGGAAGAGAAGGTGTGGCAGAAAGAGATGGAGTACAGAGTCACTGCCAGATGAAATAAGTCAAGATGGTGTGTTACATTTAAAGGTGATTATAGCAAAAACAACAGACTGCATAATTCAAAACAACTAAAGGAAAGGATATTGAATTTTCTCACCACAAAGAAATTATAAATGTTCAAAATAATTGATAGCTTACATATCCTGAGATGATCTCTACACAATATATAAATGTCACACTATACAAAAAAAATAAGGTACAATTATAACTGGTGGTTATAAAATAATAACAGACTAAACTATAAAAGATAAATTTATCTCAGTATCTTTGAAAGTAAAGAATTTTTGAGAAAATATCAGCTCTAAACCTAACAAATGAGTAATAAGTCAGATTAGTTCAATATTCACAAAAGATATTTACCTGGGGCCGGGGAGTTAGCTCAGTGGTTCCGGCGCCTGTCTTGCAAGCGCAAGGGCCCGGGTTCGATTCCCCAGTAACCACATAACAATACTGGGTGTGGAGACCCACGCCCAGCAGCAACCAGTACCACATACCACAGTGCCGGGCATGGTGGCTCACGCCTGTAATCCCAGCACTCGGGAGGCAGAGGCAGGAGGATTGTGATGTGAGTTTGAGGCTGAGCTCAGGGCCAGCCTAAACCACAAAAAGCGAGACCCTGTCTCAAAAAACCTAAAAAAAAAAAAAAAAAGATATTTACCTGTTGTCAAGTAAGTACATATTGTCTTCTCATTTCTGTGTTTCAGTCTTGAACATGTTAGTAGCTAATAATCAGATCATTCTTATAATATTTAAACTACACTGGAACACAAAAATAAAACAAAAATGATCTTCGCAATTATTCTCCTATTTAGCTAATTTTGCTACCAAAACTCCACCCCCCCAAAAAAAACAACAACAACAAAACAAAACTGTGGAGCCACCTTATCTGTGACTACCCCTTAAGTATTTCTAAATATCAACAGTTTGAGTAAGGTAATGATAGATTTCTTTATTGCTTCTTTATTTTTATTGCTAATAGAAGTCAATCTACCTTTGACTTATAAAAACAAACAATAAAGAACAAAAATCACTTGCACTTTCATTACCAAGACATAACCACTATTAACCTTTGGATAAACATTCCTCCATTTTCTCTCTAGATTTATAGATTCATATAGTTAAATGTAAATACAACTTTGTATGTGGGGATATATGTACATATATAATCTGAGAGCTTCGTTCAACCATCTGTCATGGACATTCATCCATGTCAATAAATATAGATCTGACCATTTGTAATGGTCACATATTATTCAATTATACTTCTGTACTATAATTTACTAAACCAATTTAATGGATGTTTGGGTTGTTTCCAATTTGGTGCTATTATGCATAGCTCTATGATATACTCTTGGGCATAAATCTCTTCCCTTTCTGTGATTACTTTCTGAAAGTGTAATTCCTGGATCACACAACAGATATATTTTCTATTTTTTTATTACCAGATGGGCTTTCAGAAAAGTTGCTCCTATTTACAGTGCTATCGTCTCTGTTTGCACTTGCTCTGCCCCATCACCAGCATAAGCACAGGACTAGTGATTTGGGGTTAGATACTCAAAGAGAGGGTCAGTCCTTTAGTAAATTTATCCATCATTTTTCATATTTATTTATTCAACAAATGATACATCACTCATTGTAAGTGCCAGATGTGACATAGGCATTGAGGAGTTGATGTTCAACCAAAAAGATGTAGTTTGGGGCCCCAGAAACACTTTTTGAAAGGATGAGGAAGTAAGCCACTAACTTAACAAATGAATAAAATAATGACATGTTGAGGTTAGTGGTCTGTAGGAGACAGACGTCTTACACCCATCTAAGACGTCTACACAGAGCTGCAGTATTGGCAGCTGGAGGACATAAACCTGAGGCACAGAACTGACAGTGTCAGCACCTCTCACACACAGATGGTATTAAATAATCTGATTGGCTGGGATCGCCAAGGAATGAGAAGAAATCCAAGAAATGAGTTTTTAAATTAAAAGAAAAGGCATTCCAGGATTTAAACATATGCCCCAAGATAAAAGACCAATTAATAGATTGAGAATTTTTAATCAAAAGTAAAGTAATGTAAATAGCATTGCTAGATATTGTTCCATAACCATTAGCAAGTGGGCAGTGCCACGTCCCATGTCAAAAAAAAAAAAAAAAAAAAGCTAAAACAAAAATCATAAATCTTACAATTGTTCATATTAATTTTACTACTTTAAACTTTGGATAAATTGTCATTGTCTTCAGGGACAATGAGAGAAGGACAATGCCTTGGGCCAATGCGAGAAGGAAGAGCCTGTCTTGGTTCGTGAGGAAGGCTGGAGTGGGGCAGAACAGAGATGTGCAGTGCCTGGAAGGTGCCAAGTTCCCTACCGGGGTGCAACTCAAAACATTATGCCTCAAGTGTTCCTTGGTGACAGACACTCAAGAGGTACTCCAGGTTCCTACTGCCGAGATAAGACCTTCCTTGTGCCTGAAGGAGGTGACTGAGGCGCTGCACCTCACATAGTTGCATCTGGCCTTTTTGTTTGTGGTAAACAACAGCCTCCACAGGCAAGTTGCCCTCTATGTCAGGACTGTGACCATTAATTGGTTTTACTTCTGCCAATTGACATATAATTGCAAAAGGAGTTCCAGGGAGATTTCTGATAAGAAACATTAGTCTGTATTATAAAATGATGTAACTAGAGATGATGGAACTTGTAGGAGCAACTTGGATATTGTAGTACAGCGAATTACAACATTCCAGCCAAAACAACATTTAGATAATGATCAATTCCTATTACTCTGGGTCAAATACAAGCCCCAAAGAATGGAAGATAAATTTATCTTCCAGTGGCTTGTGTAAATCCCCTAGTTCCAAGAAGGTGTGGGGGAGGGCAAGTGAAATATCACTAAAAAAAATCAATATCTTTATTGATTAATCAAACTACTGTGATTTATTGGGCACTCATTCATTTGTTTGTTACAGTCATTTCATGCATTGCCTCTGGCTGTGATAAATGATCCTGCTTCCTTTTGGGAAAGAGGGAGGACTTTCAGCACTCCTTCCAAGGGGCCCTGCACAGGCTAGCGTATTAGTTTCTGTGTTAGGTTGAAATTCACAGACTACAGTGACACATGGTCTAGCAAATATCAAATTCAGCCAGGATGGGGACACCATACAGCAATGCACATAAGATTCTTCCAAAATGGAAACAACAAGCTAAAGCATACATATGCCTGATTTCCAGGACAAAATATTTACTAACATGTTGAGGAGGTTTATTCTCAGAATGAGCCTGATGTTTTCTGCATTATCTATTGTGCATATTCTCATTAGAATATGAATAGAATAATTTCCTTTGTTTAAATTTTGATTTAGGGTCTTGCTAAGTCACTAAGACACCCAAGCTGGGCTCGAACCTGGAATCCTCCTGTCTTCTAGAGTGCTGGGATTACAGGCATGTGCCACTATGCCTAACCACAATAGCCTACTTGCTGTGGCTGTTTGTTTTTAAAATATTATATAACTTCTAGGTCCCTTTAAACTGTATTCAGGGGACAAAACTCTTTGTTTCTTTTGGAAATTCTGTTGCAAGAATGTTCCATGGCTTTCTTTAGAAATAGGTAAACTCTGGTTACATTAGGTAGCAACAAGTGTAGTTACGAGGACATTCAGTCCAAGAAATCAAAACAACACAGTTTAACTAAAATTATATCTTCACCTGTTTGGGTGAAGATATACATCGTCTCCCTTTCCTGTAATTCCTCACTAGCAGTGTGACATTCTCTGTGGTTTCTCACAAGAGACTTTTGCCTCTAGTTGACTTCAAGACAACTAGGGGTGTCTTCACCTCTGCAGGGGTAAAGCAGGAGGGAGTGAAGACAAGTCAATTTTTCTTGGTTGAGTGACTTCCTACACTCTAGGGATGCCCTAGGTCACATCCAGTAGATTTACAAAGTGACATTTTCCCTTCAGGGATGTTTGCATGGGCTTCAGAGCTGTCTTGTAGATTCTCATGGTCTACAATTAGACTACCGCAGACCAAATAGATACCTTTTTCAAGAGGAAACTCATGGGTCAGTATATTTCACTGTGCTTTCCTTTCTCGGTCCCTGGGAATACATACTCTGAAATGCTTTCCACTGACATTACCTCGCCCCTCCAAATGGTCCTACTGAACAAGAATAAAAGTGACCCCATCCTTGCTTTCTCTTTCGTGTTCGAGGAACCCACAGGAAATCGCAGGTCTTCCTTCCATACAAAGTTTGCATTGCACAAAGCAAGACCATGTCGCAAAAAAACTTGTAAAAAAAAAAAATCAAGTTTACAATGTTATCCAATTTCAGTGAAGATCTAGGATGACCAACCATTCTCATTTTCCCAAGATTGTCTGGGTCCCCCATCCAGGGCAAAAGCTCAGTCTTAGTAGTCATTCTTTGTTGTATCTCTAACCACTCACTCCCCATTTGCTTTCTACAGTTAGATCTACTCAGGGCTGTAATTCACTTGAGCTTTCTTGGACTGGACCTTCCCACTAGTCTTTTGTGTGTCTCAATCACAAGGTGTGGCTTTCAAAGATTGGAGAGGCTCCTACTAAAGACCCTCTCATCTGGCTCAGGAGCAGAAGGGAGCATTTGTGACCCATCACCCAAACAGTGTATCTCACACATGTCCAAAGACTGTCCACCACGAACCCAGAAAACTTCTTGCATTATAAAATGAGGCTAAGACATGAGCTAATGTATAGCAAATATCTTCCTGGGAACGTATTTATCCACAATTAAGTTTAGTCAAGTCTAAATTCCACCATCCCTGCTCACACAACACAGACCTTCTGGAGCCATCATGGTCCCACAGTATCTATAGTATCTGAGCTACTGGCTGGTCTTGGTGCCAGAGAAAAACATGGCTCCAGAATGAGACAAGCAGAGAAAGTATCTACATGGATAACAAGTAGGAGCCAACAACCGGCTTCATCAACTATCTCTCCTCCATAGATGAAGGACTTCAAGTCTTTCCTATTTTACATCATCACTCAATTTACTTGATTTTTTTTTAAAGATGCTTCTTTCAACCATTCTTTTTTTCTTCATGAACCTGGTAAAGCAGCCCTATTAACATTATAGTGACACTTGAGTTTCTGGAACTGACGTACAAGTTGTCTCAAATTTCTACCTCAGGCAAAGGCTGTCCTGTGTTTGAGATCTACATTCCTCTCAGAGACATGGGCCCTCACCCACTCAGGACCAGACAAACACAAGTTTCAATGTGAAGCTTCCCCTGCGGCACCTCATCCCCACACTGAAGCATTCCAGGCATCCCCTCTGCAATTCTTCAGCATCTATTCTGGGCTCAGAGCCAAGTCCTCATATTTCATGACCTTATCCTTTCAACCTTAAACATCTGTTCTTACTTTAGGATGTTTTTTTCTAACGGGCTGATTGCTCAAGTCCCGCCAGTCAGGAATAGCTCTTCCTAATTCTTCCCCAGCCATTTGTTTGTGCAGAGAAAAATGTACATGTTGCTTTCTACCTGCTACTTCAGCATCATTAGCCAATTCTTCATTTGGCCTCTCCAGGACCATCACACTTTGCTCCAGAATGCACTTCAGACATCTTATTTGGACACATAATTCCTCCTAGGAGGCACAGGTAGAACGACAGAATTATCAGCAAAGAAATACACTTCAGTTCTTCCAATTTCAACCAGGTGAAGATCATCTCAACTTTACATTTGAAGTTATAAAGGAGCTAGGGCCAGAATACATATTCCTCGGTATAGAGACTCACCCTCTTCTGTCTACCCCTAGAACAAGTGGATTCAGTAATGATTCTAACATAGCTCTTTCTGTGGTAGAACAGAGGACAGAAACATCAGGATATCTGTCTGGTGAGTGTCCCAAACCCCACAATGTGCAATCAATAAGGAAAATGCCCTCTGTACGTTAACTTACAATTAATAGAAGGTTACAGAGCTTCAGGCCTTAGGTGGTGCGGCTCGGCTCAGCCTCTGAATGGAAATGGCACCAGTGAGAAAGAGCAGAGTGCAGCCACCTCAAACTGTGCTGCTGGGAATGCAGTCCAATCACTCCTGCTGGCTTGGCCAGGGCCGGCTTCCATGGTTATCCACCAGCACCATCCACACAGACTGCTCCTTCTGTGGGCCAGGTATTTCTTCTTTATGTGTTTACTGCCACACGACCTGCTTACCAAAGTTGCTGCCAGAATTGCATGTTTAATCCCAGCCCGCCTGACTCTAGAATGGCCTGGAGCACAGAAACTACACTTTTCACTGGTGTTGCTATGTGTCCAGTGGTCTCCATACTTCCTCAAAAATGGCATAAGCACAACAGCATTTGACAAAAAAATGAATGAATAAATCATAAGACTAAATTAGCTGATCACAATCAATATATTCAGGGTGCTTCAAATTTTTAATTCATTAAATTCACTTGATTTTAAGTTCATTTGATCCTTCCTTGCTTGTTAATGCTTTAAAAATCACATGTTCCATCAAGTGAAATGAATAAAAACCATAATATAATCATCGTGTTAAATATATCCTGAAACCTATATCCAGCCTGAACTCAGGCTGTTATACATAGCAACCTGAAACCCTAGTAATGTGGAGTTAGATTGAGATGGGCACAATGGACATAGTCTCCACTTATTTAATGTTTAAAATGGACTCCAGTAAGAATTATAAGTGAAGGTGAAGTTACTGTTCCTCGGGATTTTCTTACTACTTATAGCTTCCTGGATATTTGATCGCAGCGCTGCATCATTTCACCTCATCTTACTTTGTTGTCTCAAGTTCAGAAAGGCAAACATTCATCCCAACAGCCCCATAAAAATGAAGAGAAGAAAGTCCCACAAAATCAAGGCATCTTTTTAGACTCCACGTGGCAGCGTTTCTGCCCACGTGACATTCATGAAAGCACGACGCAGGCTCACTGCCGCGGACGCTTCACACAAGTGCCCCAAGGCCGATCTTCAAACACGCGGAAGACGGTGCACGGCTTTCTAAATGCACATCTTTCATCGGTTCTTCCAGGGTCTTTTCGCACCTTCCTCTCTCCCCAGTCTGTCTTTCAAGAGAGCTGAGGAAAATATTTCCCGAAGGCATTTGCATGTTTCTAACATGAGATCCTGTCACACTCACAAATGACAGGGACAGCCAGCAGTAATTGGAGTCATTCTCGTGAAGACACATTTTCTCCTGCTTTTGGTTTTAGAAAAGCCTTTAATGGCTGGATTATGTGTTAAATGACCTATAGCAGATGGTTTAATAACGTCAGCTTCACGTGAAGATTCCGAACAGATTCAAACAGTCATTTTAAAGGCATTTGTTGTCCTTCTTCCTTCTCATTCTTGCTGTCACCAAGAGCTCACGAAGTTTCTTCAGGTCTATTGAGCCAACTAAAAAGTTGCCCCTGATTGACATTGACACTGTTGGAAGATGGGAACCCGATTCTCTTCTGTTATGAGAAAGTTGTTATCTACATGTGTATCTGAATTAGCTTCTCTGCTGCATTCAAAATACTCTACTCATGATCTTTCTTATTCATCAGATGTGTGCTCGGAAGACCCAGAAGTCTGGAGATTCTTCCTCTATGTTGCAGGGGATTGCTGTAAGATTTTATTCAAAGACACACAGTTTAAGGACATAAATCAATGAGGAAGATGTGCAAGTTGAAGATCTGTAAATATGTTCCCACTGGGACAGTAGAATTTAGGTTTGCTATTTATCATACTTATCTATATGAGTTATATTAAGAAATTAAGTCACGCATAGCAGCTATTATGGTATGGTAGATGAGCTCTTCTTAATTCCACTAGCATCACTGTTCTAAGAGCCATGAACATTCAGCCTAGAATTGGTCCATGACTGATCAAAATAATTCCGTGAGCAGAATCAACATTCATGTCAGTTCCAATCAAAGGGGAATTGGTATTGTGTGGGACACTTCTCAGTATATCAAGAGGGAGCATTTGCATTGCATCTAATCCCTCTAGTCCCTGTCAGCTAAGGTCAAGATGGACACTCAGAACTCTGGGAAATGCTCATCTCCTACATTCCAGCCTGGCCATGGTGTGCGACCTGGGGCACCAAGGTATACCATGCAAGTTCCCACGAGAAGCCTGGCATACACAGGCCACCTCTTCTCCCCAAGACACGGTTATCGCTTAGTTCTTTCCCACTTTCTCCCCTAACGTACCAAATCTCTCCACCTTCACTAAGCAGCCATGGTCTTGCTTCTAATTTCCCAAGAATTAAAGCAATTTGAAGAAAAGGTCACAGGGTCCCATCACCACCTCCACCCACCCTCCTACATCTACACCCAGATTCTGTCCTCTCTACTAGGTTCTTTCTATGCTCCTAAACTAGGCCTCCTTCTGTACAGCTTGTGTGCTTTTCCTTGTGTGTCCACAAGTTATCAGTCCAGCAATCCTCCTCTCTTCCTCTTGAAGCATAAGTATTTCTCATATTACAAAATAAAACAACTCTCTTAGGAGCCCACTGTCCCTTCCAGCCATAGCCCATTTCTTCCATTGCTTCACTGCAAAACTCTTCTAACTGGTCCTCAAACTCTTTGGATCTAGCCTTTCTCTCACTATAATTTGGCTTTCATCCTAGCTATTAAAAAAATAAACTAGGTACTCTTCCATATTTTCCAAAGCTTTTGTGATCACTCTTCCAATAAATAAGCACTTGTGTACCTGAGCACACTGAACAAATCTATTGCCCAACTTGATAAATTGAAAATTGTCCTTTTGGGCCGGGGATTTAGCTCAGTGGTTCTGGCGCCTGTCTTGCAAGTGCTAGGGCCCTGGTTCGATCCCCGGTAACCACATAACAATACTGGGCATGGAGACTCACCCCAGCAGCAACCAGTATCACATACCACAGTGCCAGACGTGGTGGCTCACGCCTGTAATCCCAGCACTCGGAAGGCAGAGGCAGGAGGATTGCTGTGATGTGAGTTTGAGGCTGAGCTCAGGGCCAGCCTGAACCACAAAATGAGACCCTGTCTCAAAAAAAAAAAGAAAATTGTCTTTTTGAACCTTCGCTCTTCCTATGATACGAGATCTCTCCACAGCTGCAATTTTCTGCACAAACAAATATACCAATTAACAGGTATACAGGTCAATGAATGACCTTGAAAAACAAAAAAATCACTCTACCTATGATTTTAGTGAAAATGTATAATAAAAGGAAGCGTGGGGCACATGTGTCATCCTACATGTTGGCATATATACTTCTTTCTGCCATATGGTACAGTCTTCAAAAAGGCAACATTAATTTATTTGAACAGATTTGTGTCATTGTCTCTCTCAGGAAAAGGACACAGGAAAAACAATCACTGTAGTGCAAAAATATCTTACTCCCTTAGCCCAGCCTAATTGATTAAAATGTTAAGCATTCATCTTTAATGGTTAAAACATTGCTACTCAAGAGTAGAATAAGCAGCTTCTTATTCATATATGACAGAGATTCCTTAAAGTAGTAAACAGGCCTTTGCTGCTCATTAATACATTAGCAGAGTTGGGTGTGGGGAAAGAAAAAATACGTTGGGAATTGAGTACAACTCCAAGGGGATGCATGAGACCACAGTTAGGGCAAGAAGGTAGGACACTGTCACTTGGAGGATTTGCCTGTCAATGGCATTGTCAGGACAGGCACCATGAAGGAATGTGGACAGAAATGTGGAAAGCACTCACAGAAGGATACCCGGGGCTTTCACTTTCCATTGTGTTTCTAGATTAAGTTCTGATAAAGTACATCCCAGAACCTCTGTAATGCCTATTTGAAGCAAAGTTACACGGTTATATAATAAATTATATTTATTGATTAGACAAATTTCCGGGCATCCTTTTAAACCTGTCTTGTGTAATCTATAAACACAGTCTTCCACTTTTGGCCTTTGAGTCTAGCTTTCACTAACTTTGCTCAAATACCATCTTTTTCTTTATCTTTTGGTGAAAATGTTCTACTTCCACTTTGTTCATCGCTAGCAATTTCCCATTCATTGGTGTAAATTTTATGTTTTTCACACATTACCAATACCGATTAAGTGATTTTGTATGAAGCTAGTGTTTGGGGGTTTGTTTATTCTGGTTCTGGGAATAGCACCCATGACCTTCTAAATTCTATATAAGCACTTTGTCACTGAGTTGTGCAATTATTACCCACACGTGCACACTGAGTCCCAGCTAGTGTGTTGTTCTTGGCTGCTGTATAATGCTATTCTCACCCCAGTTAATAATAAAAGTGATCTTAAAACAGTCAGTGGAGATTATGGAGCCCAGTAAAAAGACAAAGATTATCCTCTATGAACTGCAATTCTCACGTCAGTGGAAAAGTTAGAGCTAAGTTCATGAACTGCTAACACTGAAGGAAAACACAGAGGTCACTTCCATGTATAAAACATATCCTGCAGATAACAAGATGCCCAGAGAGATGGAGACTTTCTTCCAGAGTTTTAAAGCTCAACTCCTACAAAAGTTCCACTTAAGAAATTTTTCTGAGTCAGAGATCCCAGACAATATCCTGAGATGAAGAAATATTGCTGTAAATAAGATCTGGTCGGTGAAGAGAGAGGAAGAACCGCAGTCCCCAGGACCCCCAGCTCTCCAGATATCTGAAGCAGAGCAGCATCAGGAGCACGTGGATTCTGGGAGGAGATGATCAATGAAGGAAAAGGGACCAAGGAAAACTGGACACAGGATCAACAGTATCTATACCTATCCTTGTCTCTTACTTACAAGCATCACCATACAGCATGGAGATGTTCTCTCTTTGTACCTCATAAACTTGTATAACTACATTATACTATATTACCTTTAAAATATCATACTCAGGGCTGGGGAGTTAGCTCAGTGGTTCCGGCACCTGTCTTGCAAGCGCAAGGACCCAGGTTCAATCCCTGGTAACCACATAACATACTGGGTGTGGAGACTCATGCCCAGCAGCAACCAGTACCACATACCACAGTGCCAGACGTGGTGGCTCATGCCTGTAATCCCAGCACTCGGAGGCAGAAGCAGAAGGATTGCTGTGATGTGGTTTGAGGCTGAGCTCAGGGCTAGCCTGAACCACAAAGCGAGACCCTGTCTCAAAAAACCTTTAAAAAATAAAATAAAATAAAATATCATACTCAGATTTCATTTCAAAAATATAAGTTCTTTGCTGTGGTTCCGTTGAGAGTAAACTGTAGCCTGATGCTCAAGCCTTTCCAAAATACATTCCTAAACTCTTATTTAAAGACTGATTTCTCCACTCAGAAAAATGTCATGGCAGTCACCTTCCCAGAACTGTCAAATCAACTAATCTTCAGAGATCTCAATTCAAAATCTCACCCAGACTATGCATTTGATATAATTTTTGTAACCACATTCTTTGGTAGTAAAGCCTTCTTCTGTAACTTCCCCTTATAAGTTCTGTTTAACATGTATTTGGCAGCACTAGTTTCTGAACTCTCTGCTAGTTTGTTATTGCTAATTTATTTTGAATTAATAGTTTAGCCCCACTATAAAAAGATGGCATCTTCCCCTTATACCTTCCAAAATTCATGCCTGTGTATCTTCTTGTCATAAACCAGTTCACATTCAGAGATCATGGAAAATATAATTTTTAACTTCTTAATTTCCCTAGAAGAAGATGGAAAGATGAAGGCTGAAAGAGAATGTGTCACATATCAACAAAGCAAGCTGGCTGTTAGAGAAGAAATGTGAAGGGTACATTGTTATGAAAAAAGTTGTGTTTTATCATTAAAGAAATGTAAATTAAAACAAGAATATACATATACATTATCTAACATTTTAATGATAGACTTTGAGAGTACAATAATGTAAAAATTCTCATGTACTGTAGAAGTATAGAAAACTCTTCTGGAAAATGACTTGCAAGTGGGTGTTGGCACCCTCACAGTTATTCGGTCCTTTCACTTCAACCCATCCCACCTGCAGGAATCTGTCACAGGAAAATAATGTGGTCTTCAATTTGACACCAGGAATATGGGCAATGCAAAAAACTATGTAATTTTATTTAGTAAGAATAAAGAATTAGAGAATAATTAGTATCTAACTAAAAGAATAGTTAAGTAACTTTATATAGCACCTAAGCTTTATATCTATAACATTTTACAGTACACCTATGCTTTACATCACAACTAAGATTATTATTTCCTTGGCAGTAACCCTGGAAAGCATTCATCTTTATGAACATGTGTAGGACACAGAAACACATATAAAATACGAAGCTAACTTTTAAAACTATTCAAAATCTTCATGTACCAGAAAAGACTGGAAGAAAATGCGGAGATGTACCAATTCACCACATCTCTGGCAGAGTTAGAGAGTTATATTTAATCTTAATTTTCTTCTAAGTGCTATAGATATTTCCAAATATTCTAAAGCAAGACCACATTTTCTTCAGAACTGTTAAAAGTAAGTCTAAAATTATCATTTAAAAAGTGAAGTAATCCTTTAGGAAATTAAAGAGTATATATTTGGCTCTTTCTTTTTAGTTGAAAATGTTTAAATATTTCTCAGTTAATAAAGGGCTTGGCTCCAATTTGCAATTGAAATTTAACATAGCCTTTATTTAGAGAAACTGCATTTCTCGCCTAGAATCAGATGGACCAGGTTCACAGCTGAAAAACTTCATAGTCAGCGAGGTTCTTGGCACCCTAATGTGTGGTTCTTCTCACACGGGAAGAAATTAATCAGCAAACACAGCAGACACATTGTTCCACATCTATTTTACTAGTCTAAACTTAAAAAAAAAAAAAGTTGGAATTTCTGATGAAAGAAAAACTGATGAGATTTGTCCATTGATAAGACAATGTTTTCTACTTAGAATAAAACTTCTATGAAAACAGAAATCAACCAGATAGCATATCTTGTGAAAGGATCACCTTAAGAAAGAAGTTTTAGAGAATGTGAGCTCTCATATTCTCTTCTTCAGAGACAAATCCACAAAAACCAGGAGAAGCTGGGGGTTTAGATGAAAACTAAGAACAAAAGTGAATAAAGAGCATTGCTTTGTACATGTTAAAACTGGAAACGAAGCACCCACGTTTTTACCTCCACAAGCTTTGCACCCTGGATGTCACATGTTCACTGAGCCCTTCCTGTTCTTCTATCTTCTGCCCCATGCCAACAACTGACTCCTTGACACACCTCCTCAAGTGCTCTCTCCTCACCATTGATCAAGGCACTAGCCTTCAGCTGGCTTTTCCACCTGTCAAGTGACAGCTGTCACCTGGGCTGACTACCCAGGAAATTGCAAGAAAATCTTTGTCTTTGGCCATAGATTTATTTAAATGCAAGGACTTCTTGAGCCTTTTATGGAGCATTTTTAGTTTTTTGTTCCCCTTTTTGTAATCTACATGCCAATTAATTCACATGGCTAACAGCAAGACAAAAACCACAAATTAAATGTCATCCTATTAGCTTCATTTCATTTTGTTAAGCTTCTTTTAAGAATTGCCTGTGTTATATATTCCAGAGACTTTTGGATTTGGTTCAGGCAAAGTTCCAATAAATACAAGGACTCTGTTACCAGCTTAGGAACAAGATGGATAAATTTGCTCTCAACTTTAGCCTTGGCATCAGTTCTGTCCTGGAGTCTGTTCATATAGTGTCTGGGGAATTTGTATAATTTGGCTGACAGTTTTGCCTTTCATAAAAAGCTGAGATGATTATTTCCATATATAGTATCACAACTGTAAGAACAAAATGTAGTTTTCTAAACTTCTTTTTTGTCATTTTCTAACATACTCTTGAATTAAACCATCATAGTTTATTGATCAGAATTGCACTGGTTACTTATGTACAATTGTAACTACATATTGTTACACTAATGGAACCTAAAACCATGATATAGACTGGTTAGAACAAAAGAGCTTTCCTCGCTGTGTGAATTTTATCTCAATAATAAGCCTTGGTGCACCAAATTGATTTGATTTCTTGTAAAAAGAATAGCTGCCGTTGCAAATCCAAAATAATAGATGGTTGACATGTGACACTAATAGTAGCCAATAAAACAGCTACAGGAAAATTTTCCCAAATGCTTTGTAAATTGATTATCTATAATACCCTATGATAAATTGACCCATAATGTCATCCAATGGCTATTTATTTAGGCAGAAATTCAGTCTGGGGAATTTGAGAAACAAAATCCCAACACTGCAATGATAATGGCAATACATTTTACAGACTTCCAGAATGGCCAATATTAGCATGGTTTTGTAAGTTGCTTTTGTCTATCTGCCCTAGAATAAGACTTTTACTAACCTCAGCTTGGTCAAGAGTTAAATCTACTCTGAATAGACACTTGATGGGTTCAGAAGCACCTCTGGATACGTTTGTCTCTTTCTACAGAAAGAAATGAAATGAAATGAAAAAGAAAAAAGTCAACTTCCTGACTTTCCTATTTTATCAGTAGAACTTGCATTAATGCAAATTTCCTGTGTTGAAATCAAATATCTTCAAATTTTCCTTTTTGGTTAATTTACAACTGAGCAAGAGCAATTCATCAATCTTTTCATTGTCTCTTCCATAGTCCTTTTCTTTGCACTCCCTCCACTCAAAGACAGTCCCACTTATTATTACCATCCCCAATACTGTCATCCTCCTTAATATGGCATCTCAATCTCCAGCTTCCCTTTCCATTCTGCCGCAAGAACCTCATCTGTTCAATATTTCAATGAGTCTCTGTTGCCAAAAGAGGAGTTTTTCTAGTTTTCCACAATTTTATATATACTATGTGCCATACAAATTGAAGTGTAAAACTTGGTGTCTGGCTCCAGAATTCTGCCCATTATCTTCTTCCTATATCTCTAACCACAGCTGGTTTCATGTGCTCCTATTTGCTTTTAATCATATGGAACCCATCACTTATTCTTATACATTGAGAAAATTTGTGTTTACATTGTAGATTTAAAACATGACCTTCAGTGATTCCCAGTTCCTCATATCCATGACCTGTTCGATTCCCTCCCCTTGAATGTGGGCCACACCTACAGCCTTGTTTCTAAGAAGAGACATGTGTAACTGGATGCCATTTTGTGAATTAGTTTAACAGACTGTGACATTTTTAGACACATATAAATTACCAAAGTTGAACAAAGAAGACATAAAAATTCTAAACATCTCAGCATCAGCCAATTAATTGAAAACATAATTAAAAACTTACCAACAGAGAAAATCCCAAGGCCTAATGGTTTCACTGCTGAATTCTATAACAAATTTAGGGCAAAGCTAATCCTACTATTTCTCAAATTCCTTAATGAAATTAAAAGGAAATAGTACTTCCAAATTCTTTCTAGGAAGCAAGGGACACAAGGATGGTTCAATTTACATAAATAAATAAATGTAATACACTGTAGTAACAGAGCTAAGAACCAAAACAATATTATCATCTCAATAGATGCATAAAAAGCATTTGCTAAGATGTAACACTTATGCAGGATTTTTTTAAAAATAACCTATAGAAAATTGAGATAGATGGTCTTTATCTCAACATAATAAAAGCCATCTATGAAAACCAATAGCTATGGCTGGGAATTTAGCTCAGTGGTTCTGGCATTTATGTGACAAGTGCAAGATTCAAGTTCCATCCCCAGTAACACATACCACAGTGCCAGGCATGGTGGCTCATGTCTATAATCCCAGCACTCAGGAAGCAGAGGCAGGAGGACTTCTGTGAGTTCCAGGCTAGCTGAGGCAACATAGTGAGTTTAGGGCCAGAATGAACTACAAAGTAAGATTGTCTCAAAAAAAAAAAAAAAACCAGCTACCATCATACTAAACATTACCATTACCTTAGTTAGTTGATACCTCAAACTGAGGCTTTAGGTGAGACCAGCGCTACTACTGATGCTTTGATTTCAGCCTGTGAGGGACCCTGAAGCTAAACCACATCTGGATTCCTACCACACAGAACTGTGATAAATAATTTTAAGCTGCTAAACTTGGGGTCATTTGCTACACTGAAATAAAAGAAACATATCCTACCTTACATTCCTAAAAAGAGCCTCCCCAAGATGGAAACTCTGAATGGCAAAACCGGGCCAGTGTAGATACTATCCCACTGTGAACACTAATTTTCAGATTAAGTACATGACTACTGATCAACTTTCTAAACTGTTGCAGAGAATAAAACCCTCCATCCATATGTAGTTTATATTACTCGTTAATGTCAGAGGCTGGAATTTGGTATTTACCTATTTCTCTACTCGCCTTTCTTCATTTGTTCCTGACAGAAACATGTCGTGTTCTCTTACTTTCCATTTGTCTAAAAGGAAGTATAACTAGCAGAGTGGTAAACAGAAAACTCAAAGGTGTTTTTGACTGATATCAAACAATGTACTGGACATTCCTTCTGCAAAATGTGCTGATATAATAAAAGGAATGAAGATAGAATCTCGGTCACTTAGGATGATTTGAGCTACAGATAGCACAAATGAAACTCATTTGATTCAAAGGGAGGATGAATAATTATTATATACTAATAATTCTGTTGGCATCAGGATTACAAACTTAAGTATTTTCCCATCTTTGTACTCTGCTTTCTCAGACAAGCTTTCTCTCATCATTGCAAGATGGTTACCATCAGTGATCACAGCCAGAAACAAGACTGTGTTCAATTTCAAAAAAAAAAAGAAAGAAAACCTCTTCTATCCAACCTCTTCCTCTTGCCTCTCTTTAAAGAAAACAACAATGAAAATTTCCCAGAAGGACCCAATATATTTCTCTTGGCATTTTAACAGATTCAAACTTTGGACATGTAACATGTCTCAAATTAAACTCTGATAAAAGGAATAGTACAACCTAGATTGCTAAAGATAGGACAGGACATGACACCAAAACTGCATTTTTACCAGGAAGAAAGAAGTAAGATAGGTATTTACATCCACAAAAGATAAAACAGCACATGATTTATTACAACAATGTGTTTACATGGGTTTCAGCAGATGAGGCAATTACTGTCACCTAGAAAGATTTAGGATTATGATAACAGCTAACAAATTAGAATAAAACCATTCCATTTGGAAGGTTATCTACCTCTCAAAATTCTTATTAAACTTTGCAAATATACTAGTATTCTCATCAGTTTTTGGTTTTAGTCATGGAGTTCTTTTATTATGGACTTAAAATTAGTTTTTAGTAATATAATCAGAGCAGAATTATATGAACTAATAAGATTGTAACCCACACTGAAATGTATAGTTTTTCTTGGAAAGCCAGAATAGCAGAATTACTTTCCTTTGGTTCCATATACTCTTAATTTCCCAGGCTTGCACTAGTTAAAACAAAGAAGAGAATAGACCCCTTAAAATCTTTGTGGTGGTTGAAAGGTGCTAGGAGAAGGAGTATAGTCTGAGATAAGATAAGTAGCCAAGTCCACAAACTTGTCTATTACCATAGATTATGGTTAAGAACATGAAACTTGGGATGAAACCTGGATTTGAGTTTCAGCCTCATACCTTATTTAGGATATAAGCTTAAACCTATCTAAGCCAAAATTTCTTTGTCTTTAAAATGGGAGTCATTAAACCTCTATCACTAAGCTTGCTGTAAAAGTTAAATGAAATAATTTCTGTGAAACAAGATAGCAATAAACACTCAGAAATTATTAGCTCTCATTACTATTTAACCTGCTCTTTAAAAAAAATCCTAATCATGACCCATGAACTGATTTCCTCTGTCTTTCAGAACTATGCCTTAGGAGAAGTTTAGGACTTAAACTTCCAGGCTGGGAGAAGGGAACAGATAAAGATGGTTCCAGAAGACTCTTTACCCACTTGACACTTGGTTCCAACAGGGTAAATCTCTCTCTCATATAGGGAGGGCAGCACAGGTGGGAAGAAATTTAAACTCTTGCTTAAACACATCCTTCCTTTACAGATATCTCACAGTTTGCCTCTTCCTCTCTTAGGGCTCAGCTACCCCATCATTTCGCCGACTGTTGGGGTCTGCCCTTCCAATTCGAGCTCTTTGCCTTTCCAAGGGGCTTCCATTTATGGGAACAAATGCAGATATGCATCTGCCCACCAGTGACTCCTTTCGGCATCTGGCAGAGCTGGAAACATCCTTAAACTTCACAGTATATTTCACTCCATAGTTTGAGCAAGTTAGAAAAATCCTCTTAGAACACTGAATAAGGAAAGAGATTAAGGACTTTAAGAGGCATTTATTTCTTTAGGTTCTATTCACATTTACAGATTGGTTTTGTAAGTGGTGGGTGTGCCCTGGTAAGCCATCTTTACTTTGCTTGAAAGAAATCTAAATCCTTTGGAGAGAGGTGCTCTTGATTGCAAATTCAACCTGTTAAATTGTATTCAGCCATCACAATCATGGGGTTCTATCCTACAACCCTTCTAACAAGGCTGAATGATTATTGAGCTCAAGTTTCAGGCTATATGTGTGACATAATCTGCAGACTCGATACCAGGCGACAGTGCGTGGTATATTTTTCCTGTTTAAATTCCATTGTTTTCTTTTTTGTTGTTGTTTCCGTGAAGTTTTGCAATTATCTTTTAACAAAGCTGTATTAGCATATTTAGATATGAAAGATTCATCACATCCATTTTCTAAAATGAAAAATAATGTTGATTGTAAATACAGAAATAAACATCAAAATCTTGAGATTCTATTACTTCAATAGTTACCTTCCTTGCTCTGTCATATAGGGTTAAAAGAAACTTTTTTAGGCATCGTGCACTAAATTAGTCACATATTTAAAGAGAATGGAGTAGAAATATTAATTATTTAACCCCACAGTCATTTATTCTTTTTTCCTCTTTATAATCCTGCAGCTCTTGTTCATATCCAAAAATCTAGACTGAAACTGCTAGTCCCTCTTCTTCTACCTAGTGTGGTCTTCTCTGCTCCACCACTACTTTTCTCTCTGACTGGCTCTCCAGGCCACAGGTGACCAAACCCTCTGGGCTGGGACCGCCCAGAGTTGGGCTGCTGACCTAACACTCCAAACGTGACCTCCACTGTCCCCTAGAGGATAAAAGTAAGAGAAGGGCAGTGCCCTCTCCCAAACACATGGCCAGAGTGACTGGGAACCATGATCCCTTGGGAGGAAAAGCTGCAGCAATGAAAAGTAAGACATGAGTTGGAACCACGTCATTTTAGGTACACATTATATGAGAGCATACAATTGAACTACAATTCTGGTTCAGTTAACCATTATTGAATTTAGTCAAGCTATGGTTTAAGTGGTCTCTTCCTCTTAGAGCTGATCAATTATTCACTCAAGCTTGTTGTATTAACTGGTCAATTTATGTTCCCTGTAGATTCTGCCTGTGAAGATCATGACCTGAGCTCCTGATTCACTTATGCTGTGACTTAAGATGAAATGAATATCATCCCTGAATCCCAACAAGTGAGAAACAAAGAGTGTCAGACCTGAATCTGAGAAGCTTTCCTGGTTTCAATCAACTGAAAAATCAGTATTTCACTAAAACTTTCACACGTAGTACTTCATTTTACCCTTTCAAAATAAAATGCATTTAGATATACAAAAATAACAATATTCAACTTGTTGTATTCCCATTTTATCATCTCAAAACCCTATTAAGGGAGAGTTGGTGCTCTTTATAGTTAATGAATAAGCATAGTCTATTTTCATAAAAGTATATATTTTGGTTTACCTTTTAATCTAATTTAGATTAAGAAAAGCTTTAAAAAAACAGAGAAAGAAGGATAGAATTTGAAATCTTACTTGGGACAATTCTACATGTTATATATTTGCTTATTTATTTCTTATATCTCTTCACCCAGTGATGTCGAATTTTTGAGAGTTTTTAATGATAATAAACAGCCTGTTGTGGCATGTGTGCCATAGGTTTGCATTCCTGTCCTACTCTCTAAAGGCTAAAAGGAAATGTGAATAAATTTAAGTAAAATATAAATTAAGATTTTGATGAGAGACTTCATTCTCTTCATATACATGTATGTCATAGTCCTCAAAACATAATTATATTTGTATCTGTAAGTGTATATTTATATATATATATACACACTTAAGTATATAAGTACACTTAAATATATATCAGACATAAGTATATATACAATGTATAGAGAGATTATAACACATTACAAAATAAAACTAAGTTGGCCATCGAAGTTACAAGAAGGAATAATCCAATTCTGTCTCTCAAAAAATAGATAAGATCAATTGTTTAGATGTCCAGTACCAATAAGCAGAATGCCAACAAAAAAGTAACTCGCCTTTATACTGTTTTCTCTTTCAAATGCTGTATTTTGTCACCTTAATTGGTTTGTATTTCCTATCTAGAAGGAACAGTCTCGTAATAGAGATCTTTGTATTTTGTCCAGGATCTATCACATTCCCAGAGGCCAATAAATAATTCCGTAGGAATAATTTGCCAATTGAATGGCACCTGCGGCTAGAACTTTCCACCGTGTTGTAAAGCTTGTTGTAGAGTTCAAACATTGTACCGTAAATCTTAACACAGCAACATCTTTGTTCCAGGAAGGTTTCTTATTCTTAAATCTTAACCTCAGAGGTTAATTCCTTCTTCCTCCAGTCAGAGTATCCAAATGCACATAATACACATATTGGTTAGAATTGGTTTGACATTTTAAAAAGCGAAGAATTCCTCAGGGATAAGCCCAAGTTTTTCTCTTTTCTTGTCTTATGCTTATAACAGTGTTCACCCAGCCTCATTTGTTACAAGGTTATTCTTTCCACTTTGCATTTGAAACAATTTGAATAATTTTAATGGCTTTTGTTATGTAACAAATAACTCCAAGAGCCTAGTACATGAAAGCACTGTACAGAAGATGAACCCCAGACCAGACTTACCTCACATTTTATAGAAGGAAAGCAATAAATGAGTAAACAAATGAAAACATCAACTTCCAGAGGTAGTAAATGCTATGCAGAAAACTAACAACAGTGTAGACTTGGCGAAATGCTTTTTTTAAAAGTTTGGACTTGACTAATAAAAGAGCCAGCCTATCAGAGACTAAGAGAACAAATTGGTCTTACAGGGGAAACAAAACAAAGGCAAAGTACTAACGGTGGAACAGTAACAGAGGAAAAATGGAAGAAAAGCCAGTGCAGGGGCCTGGACGTGGGAGAGTGGGCACAGGAAAGCCGGAGAAGAGACTGGAAGATTCCACAGACTTTGTAATGTTCTTCACCCCACAGGTCCTCAGACATCAATCTCAGCACTGTGTAACTAGCATGACACCATTCACCGAAATGTTCAGTTCTTCTTTGGACTCCATTTTATCATCTCAAAATACACATGGGTGAGCTCCAACCTTCAATGTGACCGTATAGAGACAGAGTCTTCAGGGAAGCAACTATGGCTTAATAAGCTCATGTAGATAGCTATTGATTCAACAGAATCATTGTCCTTATTTAAAAAAAAAAAACAAGATAAAGATCATCCAGATAATACAGAGAAATGAACATGTACAACATAGCAAAAGCCATCTATCTGCCAGAAAAAGAAGTCTCGCAAGAGGTCAACTCCGCTGGTACTTTTATCCTAGATTTCTAGGCTGCAGAACTTTGTGTTGTGTAATCTACCCATTCCATATACTTTGTCATAGTAGCTCAGACAAACTAACAGAGTTGCCATATCACAAACAAATTTACAAAATAAGGGGGCGTTCGTATTAATCCAAATCACACTTCACTGACTTAGAACCAAATTATTTTAATTATAGAAGAGGCCTCAGAAATCAAATTCATTCATTTTACCAAAGGAAAGAGTTTTATAGTTTAAAATGAAAGTAATTCTTAAAGGACAAGTCAAATTGTTTCCTTCCATGTCACTACCAAACTCCTATAACCGTTTCTGCTAATGTTTTAACAGCCTTATTCTTAGCTCTGGGTGATCTTCTATTGAAAGCAATAATAATGAACTCTGGGAAATACTGAACTATACAATCACCACTACAAAAAAAAAAAAGAAGCAAATATAAATTTAAAAGGTTCTATCAGACTGAAAACGTTTTCTAAATTCAACATCTCAAAGTTTCTCTTATTAAAAAATTCACAACAAAAACAACAGGATTTTAACCATTAAAGAAGGAAAAGCTATCACAGAATCTCTAAATACAAACAGAAAAAATATATAGGAAAATATTTTCCCAGAATTAATAAATGAAAATTAAGATAATGTTAAGAAATAATTGTATGCCGGGCCGGGGATTTAGCTCAGTTGTTCCAGAGCCTGTCTTGCAAGCTCAAGGGCCTAGGTTCAATCCCCAGTAACCACATACAATACTGGGTGTGGAGACTCACACCCAGCAGTAACCAGTACCACATACCACAGTGCCAGACGTGGTGGCTCATGCCTGTAATCCCAGCACTCGGGAGGCAGAGGCAGGAGGATTGCTGTGATGTAAGTTTGAGACTGAGCTCAGGGCCAGCCTGAACTACAAAGCGAGACCCTGTCTTAAAGAAAAAATAATAATAATAATAAATTTATGCTGATGAGAGCAACAACAATTTCATTAGACCTAGCATGATTTGGGGAAAATGATGCTCTAAACCAACCTGGCAACAAGAATTAAAGCAACTTCTTCGTACAAAGCAGAAGTCTCACATGTAGCAGAAGCCCTAAAGATCACCTAAGTCAGGTTATTATTCCTAAAACTTTAAAGATAAGCAAAATGATGAAATCACATCAAAGATTCTGCAGAATTATGTGCTAAATAAAAAGTGAAAACCTGTCTACACTCTCGATATTATGGGAATAAGATAAGGGCAATAAGAAAATAATTATACTTCAAAGAAATAAAATTTATGGTCACCAAGAGCTATAACTTTAAGGATTTTTTTAAGTAGCTTGGAAATAATCTCCCATAATGGTTGAAAACACAAGTCCTGAAATCAAATGAACCAGGTCAAGAATTGCCTTCTGTCACTGTCACACACAAATTAGGTGAACTAAATTTTTTCAGCTGTGAAGTTTAGAAATAACAGGATAATAGTGTGTGCAGTACTCTAAACATATTACAATGGAGCTCTCATTTTTGCACATTCTAAATTTACAGCATTTCTCAATAAAATTTGTTTGTAACCTGCTGATAACATTCCTGGTGATTTTATGGTCATTTGTGGTCATGTATAGTCAGTGGAAATATGAGGCCACAGGCAGAGCCTCCACGCAGCTCTCATTATGGCTAAGCTGGGATGGGACTCTCAGGGTTCTGGAACCAGTGGGATGGGACTTTATTGCAACAATAGCACCTTTTAAGACAATCCTTGCACAAGTCAAAGCAAGTCACTAAGTTTCCAACCTTGTTTCCTCTTTAGTGAAGCAAACAGAACAGAACCTATCAGGACAATTTGATTTAAAGACTTCTGATTGCTTTATGAGCAGTGTGTTGTGTGTGTGCATGTGTCTGTCTGTGCATATTTGTGCATTCATTCATTCATTCAGAGTTCTGGTCAACTTTTGAGAACGTAAGCACTGTGAATGAAAATCCACTGTACATCACTGACTCAGTTAATCTTCACACAAATCCTCAGAACAATATTACCTTGTAAGGAAAGAGCTACCTTCCCAAGGGCTGAGCAAACATGAAGAAAGACGTAAAATCACTGCAGCATGGAGAAGAGCACTTGGAGCTGGTGGTCAGAGCAACCATGACCCAGCCCTTCACAGCTGCTGAGAAGTCAGGAGAGTGGTTTGAAGAATAACTAAAGAAGCCAAAAGCTGGGGTCTTTAACCACAGTTTGGGTAACTGTTATTGCTGGGCTCACAGAGTCAAAAATAGGAACAACTAAAAAATCTCTTCCTGTTTCTTGTGTTCCAACTACTGACTTCCCTTTGCCTTCCAATAGGGAGAAACTATAAGCAAAGTGGTGAAGGAAACAGGATAATGTATTCTTCAGAGTCCCAGCCACAGAATTCAGGAAAGAGTCAAAGGAAAATAAAGCTTACAAGTGTACTTATTAAGAATTCAAACCGGAAACAAAAGGAAGAGGATAGAATGAGGCAGGGAAGAGAACGAAGCCACCGAATGGTGACCCATCACCGAGCTGCCTACTGTTTGGTGGCAGGTTGCCCCACCTCCCAGAACTATTTTCTAAGAAGCCTATAAACTACTGTGACTCAGGAGGAAGATGCAGGACAATTTATCGGCTTGCTCCTCCATGTTGCCCACACAGGCAGAAACTTCCACATTCCGCATCGCTCATGGATCAGGGAAAAGCAGGTGTGTTAGAGTCTCAATTTTCAAGGGCAAAAGAGAAAGGCCAAGGAAGGAGGCAAGAGCAGATGGTGGAGACCTGACAAGAGCCACACTGGGCTGGGCTCCAGGGAAGTCTCTTGCTTCAGGGGTAGCTGGGAAGAGCCACATGAATCTGACCTTGTGACCGGGAGGTAACAACAAGTAGAGACTCAGAAGACAGTTGAAGCTAAGATTATCCTAAGTGCTGGATACAGAGGATCTGATGAGGTGAGTGGAAGGAGGAGGAGGCGGGCACACAAGTGTACTCTGCAACATTTGATTACAACCCACAACAGGAAGAGCAAGGGGACTCGTATGACTCACAGTCCACACGGACAGCGCTGTCCGCGAAAAGTGCTTCCCTAACTCGAGGAATTCCGATAAATTAAAGCTGTCTGGATGAAGCACAATGTGTGACATCATTACGGTTCTCAAGGAGAGCTACACACAAATTAACATTCTGTGTAAATAAGACATAGGAAAGGATGTTTCAATATGTATCTTTTAAAACTATTTAATTTCACTTTAGACTTAATGGAAGGTGTTTTGTATTGTTTTGTTTTTTGAGACAGGGTCATGTTCTTGTAGCCCAAGCTTGCTCACTGCTGCCCACCTGTTGCCTCTAGAGTACTGGGATACAGGCATGCACCATTATGCCCAGTTTAGAAGCTTAATTTTGAAAATATGATCATTAGATAAAATTGTGAAAATGATACATTGGGTGAGTATAATAACTTGTATTTATTGTTGCTTTTGACACTTCTATTACAAAAAATGCAAAGTTGTCTCCAGGAGCAGTAGAGGATAATTCAGGGACAAGCCTTTCTTTTACTTCCTAATAATCCTTCCTATGGATCTCACTTTACCAAAGTTTTAGCTATTTTGATTCATACAAAGACAAAACTAGCACCTCTGTTCGAGCCATTCCTTCTAAAATTGTTTTTACCTTTACTAATTACACAAGGATCCCAAGCAGGGAGCCTTATATCAGAAGAAGCATGCGTGGTGTAAAAGAAAAAGAGGCAGACTCCTCTAGGGGAAAGAAATCCACCCAGCAGGACAAGCAGGGATTCGGAGCCCAAGAGCAGAGCAAGTGGTTCAGCGGATAGAAAACTAATAAAAGAAGACATTAAGAGCGGAGACATTTTGACACACGCCACAGGATTCCTGCTGAAGGGAGAGCAGAGTGACCAGATAGGAAGGATGGGAAATTCCTTCCAAGCCAGGGCTGCATGGAGCTGTTTGTAACCCTGAAATCTCTAAAAGCTTTGCCATCACTGCCCTGAGCTGACTTAGCCCTACTCCTGCTAAAACCGGACTCAGCAAAGGTAGACATAGGTCCAAATTCAGGGCCTGACCAGGAAGAAGGCTCAGAGATGCCTCAAAGGGAGAGCCCTTGTCTTTAAGAAAGTAAGTAACGCAGAAAAGCATGGAAACTCTGTGCTCCTCTACCTCAGGGTTAGTTCCTAGGTCCAGCTTTGATTAAATGAGGGACCTCATTGTTATTAATATTTTTCTGTCTCTTCTAAGTTTGTTCTTTTACAGGGCACAATTTGTCTTATACATTTTTGTGGGAATGTTTCTGATATGATTTTAGGGAATGAAATAATCCCTCTTTAATGGTAAAAAAATAGGCTATGCCAGAGTGCTAATGGATTTCAGTGGGAAGCTTATCACCCAGCATTCTGCCTGGATAGTCCTCAGCTGGGCAGCCCACGTGCCAGATGCCATGCCACCGACAACTGTCTCCAGGCAGCACCATCTGCTTCCCTGGGTATCTCCTGAGGCATTTGTTGGCAGCTTCAGGGTGGCCTGGAGGTCGGACATGTGAGAAAGACGCTGCTGGAGGCTGTCTGGCTTTTGTTCACACTTGGAAGCATATTTTGTAGCATTTACCAGAGTTAGCATTTGATTATATTTTTTTTTTCTTTAAGAACAATAGTTAAGTTCTCTCTAGCAGGAAATTAGCAGAAAGTAAAGTTGAGTCAAATTAGCTTTTGCTCCTTCCTTATAAAAGCCAGTCACGATGTTCTGTGCAGGGAAAACCTTCAGTTGTCACAAAATACTCCAAGTAAAATGTAGTAGAAGGAGCCAAAAAGGAAATAAGTTTGAAACAATACTCCATAGCACATCTCCTGCTTCAAGACTGACCGAGCACATTACATTAAGTAACAATACCACTAAAAAGTCCTGTAACTAAAAACAGTAATTTAAACATTATGTGGCCCAAGATTTCCCAATTTAAGAAAAAATGAAATCTCTACCTTGCAACCTATAGACCTATAAATTGTGTAACTTATTCCCTAAGAGGAATTCACAGAGTACACCGAGGCACACTCAGTTATCACAGGGACTTGATAACCCCAGGGCAAACTGCCTGAGCTGTGGACAGGAAAAATGTCTTCTACGTTTTGTGTATCCTGCAATTTTCAGAATAGTGCATATGTCTTTTAAGAAGGGCAGAATTCACTTCTTCTTCATCCAAGAAATATTAACAACACTCTTCCCAGCACCAGCACAGTACCACATATGAGAGACGAAGGAGTTTTATTAGTTAGTTTTGCCATTGTTAAAACACAAAATCAAACTTCCACAGCTTAAAGGAGGAAATATTTCATTTAGTTTATGGTTTCAGGGGATTCAGGTTGGCTAATTCCAAGGCAGAAGGGCATGGAGAAGTTGGCTCAAGCCTGGGAAGCAGCTCGTAAAGGAAGGGTCCATATATCGTACCCAAGGTCAAGGCTCCATGATCCACCCAGACACACTCTGAAGTGCGTTCCACCATTCCACCGAGCCCTTGAGTTAATCCACTTGATATCATCAAGGTTAACTATCACGAAGCAGCTCAGTATATTGTAAAACACTTTACACTCAAACTGAAAGACACAGTTAAAGGAACATCTATAATGAACTGCACTGAGCGTCACACTAGAGCCAGGATTTGCTCCTGGGTATTTTCTTTAAAAGACTTCTTGATTAGTGAGTCCTTGCCTAGTCTAGAGAATAAATAAGTCTTCTTAAAAGAAGTCACTTCCAGCCTCATAGGATAAGGAACCCATCCATAATAGGTAGGACAGTACTTGGGAAGAAGCACTGACAGCAAAGATAAAAGACAGAATAGATTGTGAGAGATTTTGAGAATCACACACAAAATCACAACAGCCCAGCACTGCATTTGCCACTTGAAAACATTCCATACAATCCTGTCTTAATAGGATTTGTCTGTCCTTAAGGACAGAGTCCATTTCAACAGCTCTCCTCTCCTCTTAAGCATCCCATAGTGCCAGGCACACAGACGACACACTGTGAAGTTGCATTTCATGTAGCATACACTAGTAATAATGCCATTTTCACTCAGTAGATATTTAGTGACTAACAGAGAAGATGAATAAAGGAACACTTTATTTCACACATCAAGGATCATTCAGGTTTAAAAAAAATTTTTTATCTGTGACCTATTTATTTCACTTATGAGGATATCCTCAAGGTATGTCCATTTAAGTAGAAATGATTCAAACGCAATAGGTCACAGATAGATACATATT